>JAXGGA010004167.1:0-91852 GCA_038373865.1 Uloborus plumipes | reverse complement strand
TAAAGGAATTGCACAGTAGTCAGACTGGAGGACACTTTGGTATCCTGAAAACCCTCCACAAGGTTCGAGAGCGCTTCTTCTGGAGTAAGGCGAAGGATGACGTGGAGAAGTGGTGTCATTCTTGTGACGCCTGTGCTGCCCGTAAAGGACCGAAGAGAAGAAGCCGCGGGAAGCTACATCTTTACAATGTAGGAGCTCCTTTCGAACGAATCGGGATCGACATTCTTGGTCCTCTACCGAAAACTACTGATGGGAACAAATACATCCTTGTTGCCATTGACTATTTCACTAAATGGCCCGAAGCATATTCCATTCCGGATCAAGAAGCTACCACTGTAGCAGAGACTCTAGTCCAGCATTGGATCTCGAGATATGGGACACCTTTACAGATCCATTCTGACCAGGGAAGGAACTTCATCTCTGCTGTGTTTAAGGGCCTATGTAAAATCCTCAAAATTGAGAAAACTCGAACGACACCACTACACCCACAATCGGACGGCATGGTGGAGAGATTCAACAGGACAATCCTTAATAATCTCTCGCTTATGGTCTCCAAAAATCAACAGGATTGGGACAAGAAACTTCCTCTGTTCCTGCTGGCCTACCGCAGTGCTGTCCACGAGACCACCGGATATTCCCCATCACAGATGCTTTTCGGCCGAGAGCTTCGGCTACCTTGTGATCTCGTCTTTGGTCTCCCTCCAGATGCGCCTTCATCGCCTGAGGAATACGTCCAGGATCTCCAGGCCCGGTTGGAAGACGTTCATCACTTCGCACGGGAGCGAATCAACATCGCGACGGAGAAAATGAAGACCCGTTACGACACAAGGTCCACTGGCCATGACTTTCAAGAAGGTGACAAGGTGTGGCTATGGAATCCCATCCGACGTAAGGGTCTGTCACCCAAATTGCAGTCGCATTGGGATGGACCCTACATAGTGCTTCACCGGCTGAACGACGTCGTAGTGAGGATCCAGAAGTCATCACATTCAAAACCCAGAGTTGTACATTATGATCGGCTAGCCCCATACTATGGCCATAGCTCGTAAAATTAATCTAAAGCTACCATGGTAATTTGTTTGTAAATTTTGTAAATAACTTTTGCCTTTAATTGTTTGTAATATTACTGTATCAATGTTATTATTTCTTTTGTGTTCTCATTGTTATAGTTTATAATGTTTATGATTGGTCATCATGTAATGTGTGCATCTGTAAATTTTCCCTTGCTTCCTTTCTGGGGATTGTACTGCCCGGGACGTGCAGTCCTTGGGAAGGGGGCAATGTTACAAATCTTGTAAATAGTTGTTGTTTTTCCTGCCTTGCATCATTTTCATTAGTTTTGGTTTTATCTGACGTCATGTTGCAAAAGTATCTGAAGATATCACCTTTATCACTAGTATACCGGCCCCGTAACACTTTGTAGTTTTTACACTTGCCCTAACTTTAATAAGCGTGAAGACATTTAGCGTGGTTTTTTTCTTATCGCTAGAATTTGTGAATGGATTACGTAATGTTAGGAATGAAACAAAATATTCCAGCTTTTTCTCGAATATTGTGGACAATTCTTTCCGTGTATAAATAGCTGGCCTTGAACACAAGTCAGTCAGTTGTTTTCAGATTTGATTCTGCTGACTCGTTTTATTCGCTATTCGCTTGGGCGAATGTTTGTTTTGCTTTTGTAATTGCTTAATTACTGTTCACGTTTGATACGTGGTGCTGAGTTACTGTTGAGAGTACAGTGTACTGTTTTGCTACCTAATTGCTGGATGTTTAGCAATTGTTTCCTGCTCATATTGTAAATAGTGTAAATACTTGTAAATAAATTTATAGTTACTTCCTCAAGATTGGAATGCTCATTTGAAGAAAGTTGAAGGTGCTACGGACTCGTTACAATACATTAAATAAATGTTTAAAAAAAGTAGGGTGCCGGTTATCCGGATCCTAATTGACCGAACCGTCCAATTATCCGGTCATGATACCTCTCATTTTTATGACTAAGCACACATCATCGAAAATGTTCCCCAAGGGTACAAAAGCACAAGAACTTGAGGGAAAAGTTAATGTCAAGATAGCATGATTCTACCAAAATACAATTTAAAGTTTCAATTTCAGAAATTTTAAAGTTTTAGTTTTAAATTTATTTTTCCTCTAATTTTTATTATTGTTGTCGTTGCTGATTTTTTTTCTTCAAATATGGTCGTTCATTAGGTGACGAATATTTTCCAGTGTGTTTATCATTGGTAACATGTGTCATTGTTCATATGCTCCCGTAAATGCTATTTATATGGATCGAGATTAGGAAAGATGCTCATATTTTTATAAGTTACGGTTTCTCATATTCTTGTGATTTTACATGTTCAAAAATATTGTTTTAAATGCATTTATTTTAATTTTGTTTAAGTGTTAAAGTTTAAATGGTAAACTTTAATGGTTAAAAATTTAAATGGCATGGTTAAAGCTTTAATAGTTTAAAAGTTTAAATGGCAACCAGGGGTTATGTTTGGTAAAAACAACCCCAGGAAATGTTGTTTTTACCAAAATTATTACAACAGATATTTACTGGATAAGATTTATTTTCTGTTCGAAATTAACTCCAAAAAAATCTATTGTGCCCTGCAGCAACTTTAAATGTATCAGTCTTGTACTGAGGTTATGAAACAATGTTCGAAATTCTGTCAAAACAGTCAAAAATTAGGCAATTATCAGACTTCGTAAATGTAGGTAGATTTAAATTTGAAGAATTATTTGCATCGGAAAAATTTAATGAAAAGAGGGATAAGTGGCATAAATCTTGTATCTTGAGGTATAACAGTACAAAAGTCAGAAGAGCTGAAGAAAGAAAAAGAAAGGAAAACTTTGAAGAGTGCCACGTAAGTAAACATTTTAAAGAGGCTTCAGTTCAGCAGAAGAGAAAGAAATGCACTTCATCCTTTCCAGATTTGTGGTTTTTTTTTTTTTTTTTTTTTGATAAGCCTGGTGAAAATAGACAGGAGTTATATCTAGTTCTGACGAAATCAGTTGACAGAAAATACGAAATTGCGTGTTGGTAAAAGCAGACAGTACGCTCACTGCTGAGTTGGCACAAGCTGACATACTAGCTCAAGAATGCAAGTACCACCGTACTTGCATTCGTAAAACTTTACTTGTAAAACTTTATCACTCATGAAGGACAGCAAATGATTGTTCTGAGGAAAATATTTATTCACGAATTGAATTAATTGCCCTACACCGAGTAATTTCTTATTTACAAAATCTTAGAGTTAATAAAGGTCATAAGTATCCAATTTTCAGAATATTCGTTCTACTAAAATATTATTCTGAAGGAATAGAAGACTTATGCTACAACACAATTTATCAATCGAAAATAAATTTGCTAATGATATTGACAATACCGGGCTTAGAGCAAAGATATTATCACACTTCGGACATGGACATATGCATGCAGAGAAATCAGGCTTTGAATATGTTTTAGTTTGTAAAGGTAAGTGAATCAATATGTGTCTCCAGTACTAGCAGTTTCGAAGATGCTCTCGCAAGTGACATGATAGTGAATTCCACTAGGACATGCATTTGAAAGCCAACTGCTAGCGTCGAAGGCGGATTTGAAGAATCAGCAAGAAACTGTTGATCCTCTTCTTCCGTCCTTTTAAATAACTTGTTATATGGTACTTGCAATATTGATGGTCTTCCTTCTCAACCATTACTTGCAATTTGTCAGTTGTATTTAATGTGCATATATATATACTTCAAACAAATTAACAAAGCAAACTATCAAGCATCAAGTAAACAAGGAACAACCAATACCTGTTTATTTGGCCATTAAAGTACACGAACAGACTAGAAGAAAAAGTCTTATTGACATAATGCATATTTTTGAACTTTTCATTTCTTACTCAAGGCTTCTAAAGATTTCTACTGGACTCTGCAAAGTATCAGTTAAACAAATTGATAAATATAAAACTACATTTCCCTCACATTTCAGGATCTTTGTTTTTACACCGGCCGCGCACGATAA
This sequence comes from Uloborus plumipes, assembly GCA_038373865.1. Classification (NCBI taxonomy): domain Eukaryota; kingdom Metazoa; phylum Arthropoda; class Arachnida; order Araneae; family Uloboridae; genus Uloborus; species Uloborus plumipes. The sequence goes on along the minus strand of JAXGGA010004167.1, from coordinate 87,837 downwards.
TTTTTATTATAACTCTAGTAGTACAACAAACAAGGACTCTTTCCATATAACAAGCATTTCATTGTTTCAGCATGTGCCATTTCAGCAGCAAGGCTCAAAAATTCCTCTTGTATTTCCCGAAATACCATCTTCTAAAAAGGTCGCTCAGTTACCACATCAGGTATATCATTATTTGTAAATCCAGCATATCTTTCAGTGAAGGAACCACCACAATCTAATTTTGGTGGATTAAATAAGTCAGAAATGCTTTTCATAGAAACTAAATTAACAAATGAATTCTTGAAAGAGGTGAAATGTCTTAAGCGAATTTACGTCACGCAAGTGTAAAACAAACTGCTCTCAAAAACTTGTTGGTGCTTCAAAAATGGACTGTGTGCACCAATGTGTAAATTCTGCAATGGAAAATGTTGTATATCTATGTAAATTACTAGCCAGTTCAATTACGAAAAATCAGCTTGTATATAGCCATTACACATAATCATTGTATATAATTGCTTGCTCAGATTTATATTGAAATTCAGTTGTTTCTTTTGTTATAAAGGGTTACTTTTCAATAACAGCACAATATGATAAGTAGTAGAGAAGTTGCTTAATTAACACAGCACTAAACTTTTTATTACAGCAATTTTTTTTTTCTTCTCTCATCTTTTAGAGAGAACAAACTCCTCAAATCGTTTAATGAGAAAAAAACTTGAAATTTGTTTTAAAGCTTTTTCTTTAGAATTTCGCAGTTGTATAAAAATATGATCGTGCCTCCCCCTCTCCCCTATTTTATAAGTGCAAGTGTAACTTATAATTCTGCTGAATGTGAGTGAAATTTCCATGACATTGCGTATTTTTTTAAAAAATGTTTGAAGTTTTTTTATTACTTTTTTCGTCTATAAAGAAAACTGGTTTTATTTTAATTAATCAAAGATAAATATTCATTCTTAAGGAACAATTCAAACGGTTTTTTTTTTTAATTTTGAAAAAGTACTAGTTTTGCTTATGATTTTTAATTTCGGTTTTTATTTTCAGTTTTGCAATACATTTTTATGAGTAAGTTTTAAAAAATATGCTTGGGTTTTCCAAAGTTTCGGATTTTTGGGGTTCGGATTGCTGGGATTTTAATGCAACTAAATTGTTTTTCTTTAATATAGTGCTTTCAGATACATAGTTGGACACCCTTAAACCGGCCCCTGAAAACAATTTGGAAGATTTTGATCAATTTCAGTTTTTTAGAAAAAAACGAATTTTTAATGAGTACTATTAAAATTAATCGGTTTTAAGCTATTTTGACGGTTTTCTAATCTTTGTTTAACATAATTGAACTCTAATAAGATGATAAAAAAGGTGTTTTTTGAAAAAGAAATAAGAAAAGCAATTTCGGACTTTTTGACCAAAAATGGCCGCCGGAGGGGTTTGTGTGGGGATTTCGGAATGGCTCCCCTTCTAAAAATGTTTATAAATACATTGTCTACATACACACCAACTTTCATGCTTTTATCACAAAATGCAGTTTCCGGCTATATTTTGGACCATAGCCCCTCTACTATTAATGAACCTGTGAATAAATTTCAGCTTCAAGGTCATTTGCTTTCATTTTTGACCTTCAATGTCTTGACACATGTTATTTCAATTAAATATATAAGAAAAAAAAAATCTCATCTTTGACTGACTTTCCGACTTTTCTAGGTAGCTAAAACATAATCTTTTATCAGATTGCTTATTCAACCGAAATTACTATAATAAATAGTCCAGCATCTTAAAATGTGAAGAAAACATTTCAAAATATAAAAAAATATTTTCTGAAATACTTATTTAAAACCCTAAAAAAATTAACACTACACTCACAAAACCTCTCAAATTTTTTTTAAAATCTACTTTGTATCATGAGTGTTAGACTTTCCTTCTTAAGACTGATTTTTGTCTTGACAAAATCAGTCTGATAACCGGACTCAATTCCTTCCCTTTCATTAACGCCATCAAAGATGGTTCCATTTTCCCCCAGAAAAATTTCAGAATCGGATACCCTCTCCTCCCCAAAAAAAAAAAAAAAAATTGCTGAGGAAGATTTCCTCAACTTGATCCCTTTCCCTAATATTACCTCCTATCTCTTTTTCGGGACTTCATTTACGAAAAATTTCTGGGAAGGAAGGGATGGGACGATCATAAACCTTTTTTTTCGTGACATCATGAAAGGGAATATAAAACGTTTTGGAATTCCAGTTTCAAAAAGTGTCATTTAAGTCCCTGATCACCGTCCATGCCCCTAACTTTATCAAATAATAGCCTATAAACTCGTCTACAAAACTTCAATTTAGAAATAACTTCCATGAGGGAATTCCTGGACATCTAGACTGTCTATAATTCCGATTTCGGAGCTTCAGTTTTCAAAGATTGCTTATGAAGAGTACCTGAATCCCTTCCCCTAATGTCATCAAAGATGGTCCGACTTCATCCTCATATCCCCAAAGATTGTCTAAAATTAAGTGTTTTGGATTAAAATGTTAAAAACCCAGCCTACCTCCAGATTTTTCTTGAATGCTACAAAAACTATAATCTTATTCTTACTAAAAATAAAGTTATACACAAACCTCCAGTTTTGATATAATTTAATGAACAAAATATGTTCAGTTTGTTTTCTTGAGCACAAATGTGGGGTTAAGGAGAAGTGGGGGCTTAAATATTTTCCATCTTGAAAGCATGACCTAACTTACACATACGCTCGGTATTCAATATTGTTTTAAAAAGAAAATTTAGGTAATGTAAATGCACTTTATGTGAGATTTTTTAAAAAAAATTATTTGTTATACTAGTAAATAGAAAGAGTTTTCATGAACACTATTTTTTTTTTTGGTCGAAGTTTCATTTTTGGTGATTGCTCTCTCAAAAATTCTTAACAGTAGGGTCGGGAAATTCCAGGGAAATGAATAATTTTTTAGTTTATGTTGTAATTTTATCTTCTCTATCTTTTGTTTTATTTCTATATAGAAATAAATTAATTTAAAAGATCATGGGTCCTTTACGATATAATTTGAATTTTTGCATATGTTTAGAAATGCTTTGTGGCGTAACAAAAGGTAAAATGTCTATTAGTATTGATGATTTTGTGTGAAAATATGCATATTATATGTAGCATACAGTTTTAGATGTGGGTTTTAGAAATTCTTGTTTTTACGAACTTTTCTTGTGATCTCAAGAAGTTCATAAAATTAAACATCAGCTGTATAAACATTTAGGATATCATGGTGATATCTTATTGGTCATCCTTTTCTGCTTAAGTTTTTCTTTAAAAAATCATGTGTAAGATTCAAAGATTAATTTAAATTCTCTTCCAGCTTACTGCTGTAGGAATAAATGCCACAAACATCACTTTCAATAACTTAACTATGGAGTCTGATAAATTTATTTGTGTACGAGAAAAAGTTGGAGAATCTGCCCAAGTTGTCATCATTGATATGAGTAATCCTACTAATCCTATTCGTCGCCCCATATCTGCAGATTCGGCTATAATGAATCCTGCATCAAAAGTAATTGCTTTGAAAGGTCAGTATTTTATTAAAATTTCTTTTAGTTTATGTATATTATGAGTTTTTTTAACGAAACATCTTGCATTATTCTTTATTTTACCAGAAAGAGTTATACCTGAGTTATAGATTCGGCTGGGTAAAGCAGATTGTGACAATGCCACTGGTAAAATTGGTTAAAATGTTGCAGCATATTTTTGTCTTAACCCGTGTGGGTTCCTATTTCGGTTACACTCAAGACCCTTGGAGTCATAAACGACCCCAATGTTTCCATTAATTTATTATGATTATTGAATGTTTCATGCATTCTTTAAGTTCACACACTTTTAATGATGAAAAATTTAAATAGAAAGATGCAATTAAAGTAAAATTTAGTTTATGCAGTAAAAATATTAATTTTAATGCAAAACTTGCAATAACTAGATTCATTTACAACAGTCGGACCTGACACCTGAAATATGATTTTTTCAAGTGAATTTCAAACACTTATGACATTTTTGGGTACATTTATCCAGTTCGCTTAGACAAAAGTTAAAACGTCCTTTTTTTTGGCACTCTGGGGCGGTGACCCTAAGGATCTTGTGTGCAAAAAAGGTAAATTCGAAAAAATAAAATAAAACAAAACAATAGCATTATTTTGCATAAAAAATGTAAAAAGGTCGTAAAATGCTATTAAAAGCAAATGATTGATTAAAAAGATGTATTAAACAGAAATTGAATTGGTCATATCTGTACCTCAGAACCAGACTAACGTAAGTCCATTTTCGTCATTTTTCGGTAGAGGGGAAAAACGATTGTCGAATACATCGTTTTCCCCCGCAACTGAAAAATGACGAAAATGGACTTACCTTAGTCTGGTTCTGAGGTACAGATATATGACCCCAGGGACCCACTAGGGTTAAATTTTATTTATCTTTGGAATAGATTTGAATTCATCAAACCAAGAAAAGTCTTTATTTTAGACCAGATACGTCATTCCCACACTTAGTTTTTAAAAGCTAAAGAAATTAATGCTTGAAAGCAAAATCAAAAGTTATTCCCTTGTTAAGAATATTTGTATGTAATCGATCTCTGAAATTAATTTCTAACAAATTTGAAATTCCTTCACCGCTGTCATTCACTCACTACCTTATGCATAAAATGAGAATGTTTCTCAATAGCTATTGATCCAAAAGGTTTTCATTGATTTTAAATGTATTTCTTATATTTGTTTTTATTCAAAATTATTTTCATTTTCTTTCCTTTTAATTTTTATATTTATCTGAAGTATAAATTGAAGCTCCAAGGGGAAAAAAGATGAGTCACTTTTTCATCAATTTTGAGATATTAGCGCTATCTAGGGGCTTTGAAGGACTAGTATCATCATCTGGTAGAGCAACAAAGAGGAAAAAAGATGAGAAGCGACCGAAATGAGCATGAAAACTCGAAAAACCACATAAGGAGCTACGGGAAATCAAACTTTGTTCTTCGTTTTTCTCGAAATCGCTTTTTGGTCACTTTCATCTTTTTTCCCCCTAGCCTATTTTTCCGAGTTACAGTCCAACTTTTTAAATTTTGAAAGTAATTTCTTTAAATATTGTGAATACTTTACAGGTCATATATTTTTTACTAAGGCATTTCAAATCCTTCTTTACAATATGTTTCGAGTTTTTATATGCTTGATTTTTTTTTCTGAATATCTTGAGCTCAAAATGAGTATTCAAGGGAATGATCCTTGTTTGTTACTGTATTTGGAGCATTTTATTTGTTAATCAATTCTCAATATTTTCAATATAAATACTTGTTTATATTGTGATTTTATATAATCATAAATTATGTATCATAGCTGAAATATTTTTCTTTTTGTCTTTGCAGCTTCATCCGGAAGTAAGTTTTATTTCAAATATTTTTAATTAGTGTATTTTTTTAAGCTATGGATTCTCAAATTTGTTCAAAATCTATTGATAGTTGATATTAGTACAACTTAAAGTTTAATTTCAAAATTACTTGTAGCGTTGTAATCCTGTTTGTTGAATGTTCATCAAATAGAATTATTTTTTGTCACAAAAATTCAATGATTAATCTTTAAAAGTGTTTGAAATTATATAATATATTTTGTAGCTATATAAGATCGTTGAACTTTAATGAAATGTACTATGTACTTTTATTCTAAATTTTTGCTTTAATAAAGATCTTAGATTGGACGTTCTATTATTAAATATTTTATATATATGTTTTCTTATATGTCAATCTTCTCTCCATTGAAAGTATGGGGGGTGATTCATTTTCTTTAATAAACTGCGGTTGCATGAATTAATTTCACTAAGGACAAATTTTGATAAAATGGATGAAAATTAGACTTTTGCTTACTGTTTTCAAAACAATATATAACTACATTAATAACCCAGTACAAAGATAAATTTCCAGAGTTGATCAAGTTAGCAGAAATAGCATCTGTGATTCCCGTTATTTCGGCAGATGCCGAACGCAGATTTTCGTGCATGAAAAGCATTAAAACATCACAAAGAAGTTCCTTAAAAGAGGAAAAACTTAAGAATTAAATGATATCTTTAGAGGGACTCTCTTTAAATGAATCAAGAAGTATTATTGAAAAAGCAAGCTTTTTTAAAGAAAAATCGGTTTGGTGGATCTCAATTTTAATTTATATTTAGAAAGAGAATATTTCCTTCTTAATTTTAAATGTTTAACCTGATGAATGTTTTAATTTTTTTAATACGTATGTGAAGTTTATCAAATTAATGTAATTATGTCGCTGATATTCTACATTAATAAAATAATTATGAATACAGATTTTGTATATACTACTTTTTTACTTATGTATGAATAGTTTTAATTCAACATTATATTCAATTGAATTACTTCTGCCATATATATATATTTTTTTTTTTTTGCGGAGTTGGGGGACCCACTATTTTCAAAATGGACCCACTTTTTCAAAAACGATGGGTCCTTAGGATTCAGCTTTGTGAGCACCCAGAGGGACCCCTGATATGTAAGGGTTAAATTAAGACATATTAATAATAAACATGCCCAATTAATATACATTAACATGCAACTGTCATTCACAGAAAATTTTTGAATTTTACAGTAATTTTGATATTTTTTCAAACAAATTATAAAATTTGTTTGAATACTTGTTGAATATTTGTTGTCCCCATAAAATTTCTTTAAAAAGCATATATTTTATAAATCTGTTCCTACTCTTCCACTACACTAAAACTTAGACTGGAACTGTAATTACAAGCCCCGCAAAAAAAATCAGGAATTTTTACATATTCCTATTCTCGTGTGTTTTGAGATATTTAAGAGAGATATTTTTGAGATATTACATATCAATAAAAAGCTCTATTCGATTTTTATTCTACTATAATTAGGAATGAAGTTAATCATTTGAAGGAAACTACTTTTCCGCTTTTGCTGTTTTTTACAGCCCTGTATTTTGTATAATTTTTTAAATAAAAATCTAAAAATTAGCAGGAATACTTTTGTTATCATATGTGTCCCTCGCATCAAATTTTGTTAAAATCGGAAATGGTGAGGTCAAGAAGGTGATTAATCTGGCTTGGAGTTGCCCTAGTGAGTATTACAATGAAGTGGTAATTTCTATTTGTAAGGGGAATAAATTATATTTTTCAAGTCATTAGTGCTGCTGGTTTTTTTATTTAATTTAAGGATTTGGGAAAAGTTAAAAAAAAAGCTAAAAATTACAGCTTGTAGGGCTGTGCTGGCTGTACAAAATAATTATCAAGTGGTCGGCATGTTGCCGATCCCAGCCTTAGATGATATGTTTGAAATTAAAAATATATTTTGCCTTTTTATCTTTAAAGTATTGAACTTAAATTTTCAGTCTATTTTTCTGTTTTAAGAATTTGCTTTATCCTCTAGCTGTGAGAACATTACAAATTTTCAACATTGAAATGAAAAGTAAAATGAAAGCTCATACCATGAACGAAGATGTTGTGTTTTGGAAGTGGATTAATGTTAATACCATTGCACTGGTGACTGAATCTGCTGTATTCCACTGGAGCATGGAAGGTATTCAATTTTTTTAATCTATCAAAGGTTGCAGTAATGTTGATTTTTTTCAAAGTGTTTAAAATGTATAATATCTAAACTTTTATCTATTTATGTTATTAGTTTAAATCTTTATTCTGAAATAAAGATTGAGTAATTTGGTATTAGTTTTAATCAAAATGCTCTATATTTTTGCGAAGTTTTTAAAGGTCATAGGAAATGTAATATTAAAATCATCTAGAAATTTTATGATCACATGTTCATATTATTCTCAAAATTAAAAAGCAAAATTTATTCTATTTCTTTCTATGAGCTGTTTTGTCTCAAGGCTAAATATATCTAACATTTATCTTAATTCCATAACTTTTAGATATTAATAAATTTAATGAAATCTTCATGATTGCTGAGAGCATTAGTGACTTAATGTTGTACTTGAATTTAAATATTAAAAATGTAATTTGAGGCCAGGCATCTCAATGTCAATAAAGGAAGTTGTGCAGTAAAATGGAAAATGATCAAATAAGTTTTGTGCTAAAGTGTAAATGAAGTAAAAAACCAACAAACTATCAAGGAAATACAGCTGTTTCAAGGTTACATTAGAGCCTTTTTATGAGTGCAAAGAGCTCACCACACAACGATAAAACCTTGAGAACTGAACCATTTACACACCGCTACCCAATGGGTCAATCAGTAAAATTCATGATGAGACTTCAGGGACTGCTTCTCTTTCCCACCTTGGTTATGTCCATATTTTTTATTCATTTTTAGCAAAAATGTTGCAGGAATACCTGAGTTGTTTTTTTTTTTCATAACCATTTGGCATCTTTAATTTTTTTAGTACTATTTTTGTTTTCTATTTTTAGTTTTTGAAATGTAATGAATCTCTTAATGAAGTTTTATTTTACTTCATTTTTTTAATTTTATGAATTTAAATCGAATTTTTGTTTCAACTCTTTAAATCTCCTCTTCTTACCTTTTCTTCAATTAGAAACATATTTCGACCTCCCGTGCATTTTTCTCTGCTTTTCTTTGAATTTGGACGAAATATTTTCCTTTGAAAATTAGAAATGTTAATATGTCAGGTGCCACTATCTTGCCACCCTTTTTATGTATCCATGATTTTTTTTTAATATCACTTGTGAGAGGTGTAGGCTCAGTGTACTGAATTCATTTTTGTTCCTTAAAAAATGTTTGAAATGCACATTGCATCTGCCATTTCTCAAGTTTTTCCTTTGACCATTCGAAGCGAATAATAATCGGCCGTCTAAGCGTTGGCCCTCAATCCCTAATATAGTCTGCATCTGCATATAGTTTTTTTTTTTTTTGGTAATTTAACTTTCATAAGTTAAAAAACTAGTTGCACCTTTGTTTCTATATACCTTTTAGTTTCTTATTTAATAAAAATAAGAACCTATTTGTTCTCCTCAGAATAAGTGTTTGCTTAATGTTTCATGTTTTACTATATGTTATTAATTTTTGTAACTAAATTACAGCTCTAATATTCAACCTTTATTGGGTCCTTTCAATATAGGTATTATTGGACCTAACTGTGGTTTAATGTAAATGGAATTTTTTCAAGAATTGTAATATAAATGTTTTCATATGTTTGACTTTGTTTTTTAATTTACTTTTTTAGGTGAATCTCAGCCTCAAAAGATGTTTGACAGACATACCAGCTTAACTGGCTGCCAGATAATAAATTATCGGTGTGATCATAAACTGCAATGGTTGCTATTAATCGGCATTTCCGCACAGGTATGAGAGCAAAACATAGTCTTTATGTTTTTTGTTCATGAGAGTTCAATTTAATTTTATCTTTTTTCAATAGCAAAATCGAGTCGTTGGAGCTATGCAACTGTATTCTGTTGAAAGAAAAGTGAGTCAGCCTATTGAAGGTCATGCTGCTGCTTTTGCTCAGTTTAAACTGGAAGGCAATCCTGAGCCATCCACCCTTTTTTGTTTTGCCGTTCGAACAGCTCAAGGAGGCAAAGTGAGTTTATGAAATATTTATCAATCTTCTTTTCTCACCTGGGCTATCACTACTGAACACTTAAGTCGAAGAATCCTTTCAGAAGGGGGGATTGACCCCCCCCCCCTAAATGACGGGCCTGTTGCTTGCCCACTACAAACACATCATATTTCCAAAATATTGTCATAGGGTGTTGAAAAATTCATTTATTTTGAAAATCTCAAACATAGATGATTATGTTGACCCTCGGACAACCGTCCAAATCGACGCAAGGCCGAATTGCTTGTATTTTCCGGGATCAGTAAAAGCCAATCTTATGAGCTTCTCAAATCCGGCAACCATTAATGCTGATCGTTATAAGCAACAATTACTTGATTTCTAAGATGCTATACTAAAAAAATGCGAGCAATAAAAGAAATGGCATCACAAAGTGATTTTACTTGATGACAATGCACCTAGCCACTGTGCTAAACTGACATCATTAAGGTGTTCAGTTGAGAGCCCTTAGCACATTGCAGCTTATTCGCCAGACTTGACTCCTTCCAATTGCCGCTTATTTGCATCACTAGCAAAAATACCCGGCGTTGCCTGGGCCAGTAAAAATATTGAGAAACAATTTATAATCGCCTTTTTATTTCTAAACTAAAAGAACTCAAAACGTACCGCTTTGACGATTTAAAATGTCGCTAAATTTGCGGTAATTGTTTTGGGATACCTAGGATAATTTTGCTCCCCTCCCTACTTTTTGAAAATATGCTTAAGTATTATTAAGTCAGTAATTTTTGTCAAAGAAAAATTGTCATTTAATGCTGAGAAAATATTGCTGACCATGAAATGACGCTAAAAGTTTTTGTCCGAAGTGATTTCGAAATTAGTAGGGAGCATTTGACAATTATTTGTGCAAAAAACACAAATTAATGGTAATTTTAGTTTTGGGGTTTGATTAATTTCGTATGCGGATTACTTTACGCTTTGACGTAAGTTTTAAAAGTTTTTTAATGACAACGTACGGAATCGGCCAAAAAAAAAAAAAAAACTGAACTTTTCTTCAACTGTGGGAGTATTATCTCGATGATAAGGATTTTGGCGCAGTCTACAAATATCAGACAACAATCATTTTATTTTAGTTATATCGTGTAAGAAGTAAAGTATTATTACATAGTCTTTGGCGCCAAAACTGGCGTTAGTTGAAAAAAATACCCATATATAGTTATTATAATATTCTTGCAACAAATTCGGCAAGATACCTGTTCGATTGGATTCTAAGTGACCAATTGTAAGTACCCGCCCAGTCAGCACAAACAAATTTTTAAAAATACCGTAAAGTTGTATTTAAAGTTCCATTAAATTAGAAAATAATGAACCCAATCCATTTATTAGTTGCCAATCTCTTCAAGCGATTACATTACCGATACTCTAAAATACATACTGTCGGCCCCGCTCAAACGAATACTGTCGGTTTCAAGAAATATTATTTGATTAAGCGGAGAATTCGATAAAGCGGAATCTTTAGTAAATTGCGACTATGGCATGGGAAATATCCAGTTCCAGGATATTTTATTCGTTTATCCGTTACCCGATTAAAGAGGGCCGACAAATTTACGAAACTTGTGAAAATAATTGATACAGTGAACAATTTACTAATAAATTACAGGGGTGATTGTGTTCCGGTATTTTACCGGATTTCCGGTATTTTCATGATCGATTCAGGTATTTTCATAATCGAAAATACCGGAAATAAAATATTTTTAATTATGCTTTTATTTTCCACCTCTGCATTTTTTCTTCTTTTTCGAATTTTCGATGATTATACCTATAATTATTAATAATATTCATCAAATAGAAATGTTAAGATGAAAATTCTAATTGTTTTTTTACCTTAGTAAATTATTTTATTTGCATCCGATATGAGAATCAAATTTTTCTCACTTTTGATGCTTATTACCCTTAGTTGGGAGACAAATAAATGAAATGCAACAAAATGTAACAGATGCAACTTTCATTACATGCTTTCTCACAACAAACAGTAATTCTGTTAGACTTTTGCTTTCTCCTTAAAATATTTTTTTTGGAGATAATTACTCATCACTAGCTCAAAAGTAACTTTATCACTCATTTACAATTTAATTAAATGCATGTACAATATTTTGACTAAAAACTATTTGAATATATGAAATGTGTTAGTTTATGAAAGGAAATTAATCATTATGTATGTATAATTATGAAATTAGGTGTGCTTATGTAATAGGGGCCTTAGTTTACCCCCCCCCCCCCCACTTTTTCTTTAAAACTTTCAGGTATTTTTTTATGAACTCACAATCACCCCTGAATAAAGGAATACAATTTATTTTAAAGAAATAATATTTTCACTCAGCAATGCACATTAAGAAACACATTGCTTAAGGATAAATATTCTACTTACGCAACTAAGACTACAAAACGTTTTAAATACAAATCATGGTAAAAGCCTGGATATTCCCCATGAAGCTGGAAAAAAAAACTTCATGATTTGACTTGAGAAAAGCCTTGAACATTAAATACGGAAAGAAGAAATGATGCCCGCAATTTTAGCTTTCGACAGGGAGTTGAGATGATACACTAAATACTAAATTAGTTTGGTCAATGTCTTTTGGTTTATGAGAAATATGTACCTTAAATTGGAATGAAAAAGGCGCTACCGATCGAACGTTTTTGAATATCGTTATAAATTATAGCCTATGTGTTATTCTGGTGTATAAGCTACATTATGGTAAAAGTTTCATCAAAATCCATTCAGTAGTTTTTGCGTGAAAGAGGAACAAACATCCATACATCCATCCAAACTTTCGCATATATAATAGTAGTAAGATAGGGTCACGCATTGGCTGACCAGCTCTGCACTTTTTAGGAAAATGTCAAATCTTGGCTTGATGACTGGCTTTCCTGAAAAGACAGATTATTTTTTAGGCTCGGGACTAACAAATTGCCGTAAAGATAGGAAACATATGTAGCTCGCCATTGATTGTATTTTGAATAAAGAAATATTAGGAGTTTTGCAAAGTTGTGTTATTTAAACAACCATCTCATCTCATCTCATTTCATTTGCATGCACCTGGTAAGTTTTATTCTTTAATCTAATGTATTTTTACTGTTTGAATTTTAATTGTTGGTAGTACAAATCTTTCAGTTCTGTTTTTCCGAACTTATTGACAAATTTCAGCTTCCCAGCATATTTGAAGAGTTTTATTTATCAACCTTGAAAAGGAATAAGTAATTGTAGTATGTAATAAATGTAATGTAACGCAATACTTTTTTGTGCTTGTTAATTTTAAAGTTTATACATTCCAGTGCTATTCTAGTATATTTTAAAAAAGTTTTTGATGGAAAGTGTTGCCGAAACAAGTTCTCGGTTTTTGATAAATTTAATTTTCACATAATTGAATTATAGCTTTCACAAAATTCCTAATTATTTCTCACAAAATCCTAAAAACTGAACCCGGACAAAATATCCCGTATTGACCTCTATGAATTTTATTTAAAATTAAAAAAAAATTTTTTTTTTTGCTTTTTTCCTTGTTTATTCCAAAAATTCTTATTGTTTTCGTTCATAGTGCCCTGTTATAGCATTCATCCGTTTTGTCACTGGCATCTAATATTTTTCCTAATTTTATTTTGTGAAGCTGCCTTTTTTCTAATTTCTGCCGTAATTAATACATGGTATTTTTTTCAGTTGCACATAATTGAAGTTGGTCAAGCTCCTGCTGGAAATCAGCCTTATCCCAAGAAAGCTGTTGATGTATTTTTCCCTGCTGAAGCCCAAAATGATTTTCCTGTTGCCATGCAAGTAAGATATCAAAAATACTTGCATACGTTTTATCTAAAACAAAAATAAAAACCTGCAATGTATATTAACACCATTAGTAAAATCAAATACACTGGATGTCTCACGTTCCTTTATCACTTTTCCATTCGCTGTTTATATCATGCTGTTCCATTTGTTATCTGTTATGTTATATTTTTTAAACTTCGCATTGCCTCAAAACAATGAACCACAAAAGTGTTTAGTTAAACTTTGTTTCTTCAAAAGAGAAAGTAAAATTAATTAAAAGCTGATGTAAATGTATGTGTGTTTCAATAATGATGCATGTAAAAAAATACATTAAAATATTTCATTTAAGCATCACAACAAGCCTGATTTTTTCTGCCTGCAAGGGTTTTTATAAAACTCCTTACCTATATCTCAACAATGAAAATAGTGGCACATTAAGAAAAAAAGCATTGGAGAAAATCAAGGTTTTACATAACTCAACAGATTAAATCTCAAATACTGAAATACTCTAAAAATTTTAGTTTGTTTACTGATTGGTTTTACAATCAAATAATGGTGTAAAGTCCAAGTTTGAAATATATTCAATGAAGAAGTAGAAGCTTAACCCTAAAAACCTGAACTAATTTGTAATTTAGAACTAGTTTAAATCTTTGAAATTTCTTTTCAGTTAATTGTCCCTGTCTTCCATTTTGTAATATTTTCAAATGAGTAGAATGAAAATGACATTTTATATTGGTTCTAGAGTAATTATTTTGGTCAAAAACTGAAACATTAAATTGATATGCATTGGTTTTTTTTCTCATAGATAAGTTCAAAGCATGATGTCATTTATCTGATAACAAAATATGGCTATATTCATTTGTATGATATCGAGAGTGCTACATGTATCTACATGAACAGAATTAGCAGCGACACAATTTTTGTCACAGCACCTCATGATGCAACAGCTGGAATCATTGGTGTGAACCGAAAAGGACAGGTAAAGTATTTTTGTAGAGAATTTTTGAATTTAATACATGAAGATGTGTTTCAAATATCTCAGAAAAAATCCAGAAAGATGGTATTCAAGGGGAGTAACATAACATGATTTCCGTTTGATTCTTTGAAACTCAAAATACGCCAGGGACGAATGCAAGGGGGAGGCAATGGGCGTAGTCGCCCCTTGAGGGACTCACCACTGGTAAATTTTCAATATTGAAGTTAAAAAAAGCATTCTTTGGCTATCTTTGATGCTAGCAGAAAGGTGGCTTAGGTCTCTCCTCAGGATATGTTTTGTAAATGAAGTCCAAAACACATGAGGTCAACATTTGTAAACAAAGATATTAAGTAAAGGATGCGTAATAAAATCAATCGCCCCTCCCTTGAAACATTTTTAGATCTGCCCTTAAAATGCGCCCTCACCCGAAATATTTAGTTTTTTTTTTTGTTAAAACAGTGCAAGTATAATGTAAACTGGTTTCAAACCACTTCTTCTGGTGGTTCACTTTCCTCATCTCAACCCCCCAAATTTCCAATTTAAACTTTTCCAACATTTAATTATTGCATTTGTTGTTTTAGCAACATTTTTTGAATCCATGAAGCTTTCTTTCGTGATTTTTTTTGTTTTTCTTTTACTCTTTTTTTGTTATTAACAGTACACACAGTGGCGGGTTCACATTCGGAGCACATCGCAATGCATTTTTGGAGTCCTCTTTGCATTATATAAAGATTAAGTCATGTGAAGTTTTGAATCTAATTCAGGGCCTTTTCTGTTGTGGGGACCTTACACCAAGCGCAGATCCAGAGGGGAGGGGTCGGCTCATGATCCCCTTCCCCCTTTAGCTACCAAATATAGCATAAAACTGCATTTTTTAGGTCTAATATTACGAAAAAATTGTTAAACGCCATTATTTTTGCTGAGAAATTGCCCTTTCCCCCTCAACCACAAGCATGTAGCATATTTAATATAAATGTTAATGAATTTATTGATAATATTTAAATAACTTAACTTTAATTCCCGAAATAATGTATATGCATATAATTTTGAAAAAATCACCCATCTAAACATTTATCTTAAACATTTTATTTTCCCTAAATGCTCCATGAATTTGTATTTTATCGCACATTAGAGTGCAACAATATTTTCAAAAAGTATAAGTTAACTGACTGATGGGATGTTATTCTATCCTGCTTTCAGTGATTTTTTTCACACCTCTTGGAACTACATCTTTTCAATGTCTTTTGATATTTAAAGGATAAATTGCATTGATTTGGGAGAGATTTGGCGTTTTTAGTTGTATATTTCGTGATGGTTTATGACATAAGACTGACAAAAAATAATTAGATCTTAAGAACAAAGGAAATTTTTAAGTGCCAGCATTAGTTCTCATGGTGTATAGGGAAAATTCAGTGTAATATTGATCTGCAAGATTCTTGTTTTGAAAGAACTAAGCTCTAAGGTATTGTTTTTGTTTGTCCAAACCTAGTGACGCCCAAGATTTGTCAGACCCTGGTTATAACAGTGTCGTTCGTAATTTTAAATGGATTCCGATAAAATGTCAGATGATGACAAAGAAGAGTAGACTTTTGGATCAAAATATTACCTATTTACTTTTTGTGTTAAATTTATAAATGCCCTGTCATCATAGGTATTTATTTCATTTGTTTAAATCATTTCCTCTCTTTCATTAGGTTCTTTCAGTTAGTGTTGAAGAAGAAAATTTCATTCCTTACATAAATAATGTGTTGCAAAATCCTGATCTTGCCTTGAGGATGGCTGTAAGAAATAATTTATCTGGAGCTGAAGATTTGTTTGTTAGGAAATTCAATACTCTGTTTACAAATGGACAGTATGCTGAGGCGGCTAAAGTAGCTGCCAACGCTCCAAAGGTAGTTTAATGTTTTGCATCTTTTGTTAACCTTTCTTGCTGCCATTCTTAGTGTTTGAATGTCTTTTTTTTTTTTCTTTGAAGGGAATTTTAAGAACACCACAAACAATACAGAGATTTCAACAAGTTCCTACACAAGCTGGTCAAACAGCTCCTTTGTTACAGTACTTTGGTATTCTCTTGGATCAAGGTCAATTAAATAAATTTGAATCCCTGGAATTGTGTCGTCCTGTTTTACAACAAGGTAGAAAACAACTTTTAGAAAAGTGGCTTAAAGATGATAAGGTAAGATTTAGATTTTTTTTTAATTCATACTTCTGAGATGTTGTATTGGAGATGCAAGAAATTTTTTACTGCAAGATTAAATGCTTAAATGTACAGTACTGGACAAAATTAATGACTCACTACAAAACTGGTGGTTGTGAAAGCACAAGAATAATTACATTTAACTCGGTATTTAATCAATGGAATCAATTTTTTAGTGATATAAGCACAGCATACATACATAATTAAAATGTTCAATATTTGGTGTGGAAACCTTTTTTTTCCCCAAAGCTTAGATATGATCATTCATGAATATGCATAATTTTTCGCAATAGTCTGGTGTAATTTTTGTAATCCACACTTGTTTTATACTTTCTCTTTAGTCCAAAAGTGAAGTTGGGTTTCACTCAGCAACTTTGCGCTTTAAAATGACCCAACAATTCTCGATTAGCTTTAGATCCATGGTATTTCCGGGCCACGGCCCAAAGATGTGAAACCCCTTCATTGCAATCCATGTCTCAACAGATTTAATCAGATGGCAAGGTGCTTCATTTTGGAAGTGTGTGCACTGGTTGATATTCATAAAGGTTGTTAATTCCTCTCTTCTTTTTTTTAATATCGAGATAAACAGTCTCATTAATTGATGTGCTTTCAGGCATTGACCACAATCCACATCTTCCTTTTGCATAAATGACTCCCCTGATCATGAGTTTTGCAGCGTTCTTCACGGTGGGAAAAATGTAGCTTTCTTTTTTATTGGCAGGCCGTCATAAGTTTCTACAAAATGCATAAAATTGCGATACTTGAGTCTTGACTGAAAACATCATATGCTTCCATTGTTACGCATTCCACCTCTGATACTTTTTACAAAATGTCAGGTACTTTTACTTCCTTTTACGTAGTAAAGGAAGTATTGTGATCGCGAAAAAAAAATCACTCAAATTTGAGTCTAAATTTTGATTTTGCTCACCCCCGAATGAATGTTCAGTAGTTTTTTCGACCTGTCAGCACGTGCATATGTACCTACCAACATATAAGCAGCCAAAAACCCCAGCCACAATCAACCACCCCAGAGTTAATTACGACGAGTTTTCTCGTGACGTCTGTATATACGTTTGCGAATGTATGCGTATGTGTGTCGCATAACTCAAAAACTATATGCCGTAGAAGCTTCTACTTTGGTATGTAGGCTCTGAGGATGGTCTAGTCGTGCACCTTCCCTTGTGGTTGCATTTGAATGTTCCTAAGGGGTTTTTTACCCCTTTTTTAGGGTAAATCAGTGTTAATTTCAATGCAGACTCGAGTGATATGAATTAGCGCGACCACTTGGCGATATGTCGCCAAGGTTTTGGTCGCCAAGTGTTTTACGCCAACTTGGCGACATATCACCAAGTTGGCGACAAATTTGGCGAAAAAATTATTTTTTGAATTTGGGTTCAACTTGGCGCTATTGGCGATATTTTGCGAAAAATTCACTGAATGATATTAAAATCAGCAATATTTAGAAAATTAACCATTGTAAACTATTTTTTGCATTGTTTCGTGGCAGATTAGGGGAGTAAATATTTGAATTGTTACCTTTCTCCCTCCAAGCACTTTTTGTAACACTTAAGGCAACTACTAAGAAATTTACACGTAAAAGGAAGTTGTGTCCATACCAGATTTTTTTCAAAGTATTCTTTCACAAATCTTACCTGTTATTCTAGTAGATGATGTAAATTGCACATTGCTAGTGAATTGCATTTTTGTTCTCTGTTTTCTCTGAGCAAATTCATTTTGCTGTTAGATTCATGATTAGTTCTCAGATAATTTGAATCCGAGGAATTATTTTTGGTACAAACATGGCTTTTTTTTACAGTTGGAATGCAGTGAAGAACTTGGTGATCTAGTAAAGCAAGTAGATCCAACATTAGCTTTATCGGTGTACCTTCGAGCAAATGTGCCAAATAAGGTAACTTCCCTATTTATTCAATCTTAGTGTGATGTTTTGAAAATATGTAACTAAAATATCAAATCTGAGAATTTTTAAAATGTAATTTTTTTATTCTTGAACTGTTGCAGGTTATTCAGTGTTTTGCTGAAACTGGGCAATTTCAGAAAATTGTTCTGTATGCTAAAAAAGTTGGATTTACGCCAGATTACGTTGGTTTATTGAGGCAAGTTATGAGAATAAATCCAGATCAAGGAGCATCGTTTTCACAAATGTTAGTACAAGATGATGAACCATTAGCTGATATTAACCAAGTATGTGTGTAAAAGTTTTAAGAAACTTTAGCATTTTGGGTACTATTATTTAAAGTAATATTAATATCCTGTTTTCAGATTGTTGATATCTTCATGGAGCAAAATCTAGTTCAACAGTGCACTGCTTTCTTACTAGATGCATTAAAGAATAACAGACCATCTGAGGGAAATTTACAAACTCGACTCTTAGAGATGAATCTTGTGACTGCTCCTCAGGTTAGTTTGTCATTCATTTTATTTGATTGGTAATTCTATTTTGGACTGGCACTTGAATTGTTTTTAAGGTGGTTCTAAGCTTTTTGCGTTTATTTTAAAATATGTATTTATGTTTGACATGTTTGATGTATTGCCTTTTTTTAACATATCGATTTGGTTAGAAAGCAAAAGTGGTTGTCCCTAAAAAGTTTCTGTACTTATAAACTCTATCAATGCAGTAATTCTATGAATGGGGTTTTGTCTTTTCTATTAAATTTTAATCATTTAAAGATGTTCTTTAATTTCACTTGAAGCACTTTTTTTACGGATAGTTCTGCAGGGAAAAATGCTCAGGAACTGACTTAAATTTTTTATATTAAGTTTCAATATCTATATGTGTGAAGTTTATTTTTAGGTTGCTGATGCAATATTGGGAAATCAGATGTTTACACACTATGATCGTGCACACGTTGCTCAATTGTGTGAAAAAGCTGGGCTATTACAAAGGGTAAGTTTTTTTATTTAGCTAAAATGTATTTTAGATGTTAATTGAATAATTTGTATGGGATTAGTACTATAATTTCAATAACTCGTGATTCGAAATTCGAATCCAATGGAAAAAAAGAATCTGGTGTTTCAACGCAAGCCTGATAGGTAAAAAAAATCCTCCTGCTAATAAAATTTATTTGTTTAGGTTTCAAACTATTTAATTTTCTCTAAATGAATGCTATAATTGACTGAGTAATGACTAACGGCTACATTGAAATCGGATTTGTTATTTGTAGAAACAGAACCACTGTCAGTTGTTCTGGAAGGGCAATAATGGCTCTCTTTAATGGTGTTGCTGACATGGCTGTTTGCAACAATATCTCTATAGAATTGCAGTGGTGGATATGTAACTTGAATCAAGCAGTGACCTTTCAGCATTTGAATAATTGTATTGTTCTAACTCAGTATAAGATTCGTTTTTTTTTTTTTTTTTTTTTTTTTTTTTGTCGTGTCTATGACTTAGCCGAACTAAATAACTCCATGGATCCTTATAACTGCTTTTGCGATTTGTTGGATGTTATCGTCATAAAGGTCTATAAGTGACGGTAATACACCAATTTCTCTCAGGTTCGCACTTATTGCTGGACACTCAAAGATATGACAAGGTGTAAGCTGTGTATCTGGGCAATTGCAACAGTTTCTATACACCCTTCTACCCTCTCCATCAATCTTCATCCCCATGTGATGGCCGGTTCTCAGAATGGTTATAGTTTTTGTTATTGATCGACTTGTATTTATTTCACAAAGCTGGTGTTTCACTATTATTCACAGATTTCGCTATTGTGTTTGCATCTTGGAGATAGACCCTGTTGTTGTTAGTATTACGTTCTCTGAACTCCTTGGCTAATTTATCAGCATATTCGTTGCCTGCTATTTTGAGATTCATTGTTAATAAATACTTTAGAGTTCCTGAACTAATGGCTTAGGGCTTAGGCTCTGTTTGGCATTTGTAAAAAAATTTATGTAAAAAAGTTTGTCTGCGGGTTTGTTTCTTTTCGCTATTTTATCTGGTTGAGAGCTAAGTCTGAGCTGGCAATGTTTCTTAAAATGTAAAATTTGATGTAGTAGCCTTTAACTATTTAATGTACTTTATGAAACAATAAATTTATGTATTCATGAACTGTTTTTTTTTTTTTCTCTCTCTAGGCACTGGAGCATTATACTGATCTGTATGACATCAAAAGAGCTATTGTTCACACTCATTTATTAAATTCAGAGGTATTAGTTTCATTTTTATATAAATATCTTGGTTTTTAAATTTTCAACTTTAGAACCAAACCTTTTGTGAATTGTCTTATTTTTTTTTAAATAGCTTCTAAAAAATATTTTAAACCTAAACTCTTGAATGCTGGTATGCCTCAAAATTATTTTCAGCAAGATTTATGCAAGCATTTGTCTTCATTTTGCAATAACTCTAAAGACATCTAATAGCTATGTGAACTTTCCAATTAATTCTGCATGTACCTTACTTTATTTAGCGTGTTCTTTCATGCAGAAGTGAATTATTCCATCAAGACCATTTATTGACTAGTTCAATGCTTGTTTCTAGTTAAGTTAGGCAAATTGGAATTTCTTTATTGCTGACAATTTCAAACCTTTGAAATTATAGGGTAAGTGCTCCAGTAGTCGGCCATTTAAGAGATCTTTTGTGGATCTTGGCTAACCTAGAACTTTCAGCTATCAATACAGCAACAAAAACAAGGTAA
Source organism: Uloborus plumipes (assembly GCA_038373865.1). NCBI lineage: Eukaryota > Metazoa > Arthropoda > Arachnida > Araneae > Uloboridae > Uloborus > Uloborus plumipes. The sequence goes on along the minus strand of JAXGGA010004167.1, from coordinate 66,712 downwards.
AACTTTAGAATGAACCTTTCTGATAGTGAATCACCTACTTGTTTCAGAAATTTAAAAAAAATTATGTTAAAATCCAAGCTGTTGTCAACACTAGTAATTGCACCAGTAGTCGGCCACAGAATCATTGTAGCTGAAAAATAAGCAGAATCGCAATCTTGGATGACGGCACACCATTCAAAATGAAATAACTCATTAATAATTCAAAAAAAGTACCCAAAACTTAACTGCCACTGGTTGATGATTGAGGATAGGTACATGAATGTGTAAATGCGCCATATCTGATTTTGAATTAAAAATGTACTACTTATGAGGAGTTTTATGTCATTATGGCCGACTACTGGAGACTGGCTGACTACTGGAGCACTTACCCTAGGTAGCAATCCAAATTTGACAGAATCGGAGAAAAAAATTACCGATTGCTATGATACTATGGTATGGAGTCTAATATAATTGTACAGAAGTTCCATGTTTATTAAACTTACTTTTCTTTAAAAATATCTTAGAAAATAATTTTTATTTTTACCTTAAATAAAGATTGAGTGTTGAAGTTGTGATAAAAATATACTTTTATTAATTTTTGCATTTCATTCTAGTGGCTAGTAAATTATTTTGGTTCGCTGTCTGTAGAAGATTCAATTGAATGCCTGAAAGCTATGCTTAGCCATAATATTCGTCAGAATCTGCAAATATGTGTTCAAGTCGCAACAAAATATCATGAGCAACTTACAACAACTGCCTTAATAGACTTGTTTGAATCTTTTAAAAGTTATGAAGGTAAAGCATTCAGATTGTATTTATTTAATTTGATTCTGAATAGCAAGTTACTGGACTACTTAATGATGTATTATGCCTTTTTCTCTCCTGCAATTGATATTATTTTGCTTATGAATTTCTCTTTTTCAGGCAATTTTTGATACTTTAAGTGTTATTATAAGCTCTTTCCTAAACATATCTCCAGCCAGAAAATTTCAACCAGAGCTGTAAAACACTGTTAGTAATGAAATTTGAGTTGTGCAAATTTGATTAATGTTGCAGTACTTGTTCAACAGATATTTAATTTTAGCAGTAACAAAGTTAGAGTATAGCTACTAGCATCCATGCCTAATTAAAGCTGAATTAGTTTTTAGTATGCATGGTTTTATAGGAAAATATCTCCAAGACTTGACATTGTTGTCATCACTTACCAAACTTTGAAAGTATTTGCTTTAAAGGTACTGGTTAAATTGAAATATGTTGATTCACTACCACAGTCAGAAATGCCTTCTTTAGAGGGGTTTTTTGGTCGAGGTAGCCTTTTCATGTGTATTAACTGCTTTAGTAGGATTGGCAAATTTGTTAAAACAAAGACCTCTACAATGTGTCCCCTTGTCCCCTACTGTGCCACTGTGTTGATTGCATAATTTTAGCTGTAGCAGGTCATGTACAATTAACTGCCTTATTTGCGCTCAGGCCGTAAAAGCACGAGGAATGAGAAGGCAGGAGAACTACTATATCTTCAAGAGTTGTCATTTTAATCTATCTGTTCAATGTCGGTCGACCGAGATCAAGCGTTATTAAAGTATATTATCTTCAGGATAAACTTGCTGGCTCTGGACGCGTGTCTTGACATACATTAAGGCAGTTGCTTGTAACCCGAATACAGACCCTATTGTTTCAGTAGTTTTATTTTGGGCAAACCGGACAGTGTACTTGAATATGATCTTGATTACAAATCCCCCTTGTTTCCCAGCATTGATGTTGTAGAAATGTTATCAATTGCATACATTCCTTGTTCTATGGCGCACTGCAATATCACTTGTATGGAAGTTTGGTTAGTGACTTATAGGTGAATCTCCTTTAATCATTACTGAAGGTAATGCTATTGTCGGTAGATGCATAGATAATATTTTCCATGCACAATAGTAGCTGGTACTGCTCACAATATGAAGTTTTTAATGAGTATAGCATACTTTTGTTTATTAGTTTTGTTAATACATTAATATTTTAAGATTTATTCGATTGTGGCTGTCTGATTTTTTTTTCTAGTTAGAATATTGAATAATCATTCAGCATTTTGCAAACTTAGTTTCCCAAAGTTAAAAAATATTCTTTTCAGAGCAAACTTCATTGTATTAAAAAAATGTCTTTAAGTATTGTTTATTAATGTTTCATTGTTAAATGCTTGTAAGAACGTTGTCATTGCAATTTAAAAAATATTAACCCTTTATTTATCTAGGCCTTTTTTATTTTCTTGGTTCCATTGTAAATTTTAGTCAAGATCCTGAAGTTCATTTTAAATACATACAGGTGAGTGATTTTAATATTGAGTATGCAGAGTCCTTCAATAGTATATGTAATCTTGTTCTGAGTTTCTTAAATTTTGAACTAGTGTCTCTTATGAATAATTCAGACAAGTGGATAAGGAACAGGAAAGAGTGATAAGTGATACTATATTTAGATAAGACTTAAAGCAGAAAATTATTTTTAATTGATAATAATGGACAAACTAATTTTCCTAAGCGAGTAATATGCTAATGTAATTTATAATAAGCTAAATTTGTTGATAAAGCTTAGAAAGTCTTGAATTGCACTAAAAGATTTTGAGAATAAACTGGTAATACAGGGTTCGTACGGGTCCTTGAAAGTCCTTATAAGTCCTTATTTTTTTATTTAGCCTTAAAAGTGCTTAAAAGTCCTTATTTTAATGTCCCAAGTACTTGAAAGTCCTTATTTTTACTCTGCCCTTATTTCAAAAAATCAGATTGCCGTTTTTCGATTAGAGCGATTTCTACACTGCAGTGTTGCAAGTGCGATATTTCCGCTTCGGCCGCACTTCGTTCCGAGAACTCTATTCAGAATTAAGGGGGGGGGGGACAGCTCCGCTCCTGTTCTAGGAATCCATATCCATCAATACAGGTGCCAAATCAGGGACAGCAATAAGCAACTGATAAGCGCCCCTTTGTTCCGATCCCGCACTCGCGTCCTGAACTTGCACTTGGAAATCCCACGTGTGCACTCACGTGTGCAAATGCACTCTCCAACGTGTTTGTAGTGATCAACGTGAAATGTTATCGGTTTGGTTGTTAGTGTTAATTTTTAGGTTTAAGATACCATATTTAATAAACTGTGGCTGGAGCGGGAAGAATAAAAACTAAATTGAGACGGATAAAGATCCTCATAAAGCTTACTGCCGAATGTGTATGACGCAATTGGATATTTCTAGCATCTAATTTTTTAAAAAAGAAAATGTTTCTTCAAAAGGACATAATGGAGACAAATGCAAAAGCTAATCAGTTGGCAGATGAGGCTGGAAAAACTAAGGACATTAACTTGTTTATGCAATCAAATGAGCTACGAAAAACACTATCGTATATACTCGCGTATATGTCGATCTCGCGTATAAGTCGACCCCCTACTTTTTGAAGGAAAATCTGGAAAAATCGAAAACCCGCGTATTAGTCGGGACCGCACTTTCTGAAACGATGGAGAACGTTTTGCCGCGATTTTTGAACATAAACGTTTTGAAAAGAAGGAAAATGAAATGCACTGAACATTCTTGTGTTAAAAACATCACGATTGTTATTATTTTTCACAAAAAGGGTTCATTTTTGCGATCGCGATTTTTGTAAATCAGGACCGATCCAGGAACGTTTTACCGCGCTTTTTGATTATAAAAGTTTTGAAAAGAAGGAAAATGAAATGCAGTGAGCATTATGTTAAAAATAGCACGATTGTTATTCTTTTTTACGAAAAGTGTTCGTTTTGCGATCTCGATTTTTGTAATGGGTTCGATTTTACGATCGCGGTTTTTGTAAGAGTTCGATTTTGCGGTTTATAATTTCTGCTATCTGTTGCTTTTATTTTGCATTATTATCAATAAAATTTTGCGACGTAGCCGTATTACGTTCCGTTTCAAAAAGATAAACACCATCAATCGGAAAATTCGCGAATACGGCAATTCCCGCACTTTTCGCGCCGTCGGTCGTTTATTGTAATTATTTATTCTTCATCTCACTATTAAACTATGCAGAAATACAGTAGAATGTATGAGTATTTACTTCTTTAGCGTCTTTTTAAATAGTTAGACTGAATCGGAAAAACCTTCTCCTTTTTTTTCTAAAAGTTGTTCGCGAAAAATTTTCGGAATTCTGCCTTGCGTATAAGTCGACCCCCGAACTTTCAACTTCATTTTTTGGACTAAATTTCTCGACTTATACGCGAGTATATACGGTAAGTGAAAAAGAAATTGTAATAAGTTCTTTGGATGTAAAATTATCAGAGAAAAGTTGGGAATTAAAAGATATGTAACATGACATATCTTTTAATCCGTTGGACGTTTCAGATTTTTCTTCCTGTTTTGTTATTGCGGGAAACTTTTAGGATTTTTTTTTTTTGTTATATTTTTAATCTATCTTTTATGTTCTGTACTGTGCATTATCCTCTAATTGAATTTGAAAAAAAAAAAAGCATTTGGAAATGTTGAAAATGTATAGGCCAATTTGTTATTAATTATTTTGAGGTCCTTATTTTTTGGATTTTTTAGTCCTTGAAAGTCCTTAAAAGTCCTTGAATTTTTTTTTTTAAAGTGTGTACGAACTCTGTATGAAAAATTTTACAAAAATAAGAATCAATGCTCAAGTTAATGAAGACAACTTTTAAAAGAGCAGTGTGATGCAGCTTGATGTATTAATTTGGCTTTTTAATGAATTTTTTTCTCCCCATGTGCACTATTTATTCATAGCTCCAATAAAATTTTCTTTCCATATAATTACTTTCGCAAGGACTATCTTTGTTTTCTGAAACGTAAGATGTTTATTTTGACGCCTGCTTTTAATTTTTGATATAAATTTACAGTAAATTTTTAAACCACACATTACATACATTTAAATAGAACGAATATAACATTGTCCTCCACTGGAACTTCATTACGTAATTTGTATACCCTACCGCCATTCTGGATAATAGAACACTATAGCAAGCTGGAGGCTTTTTAAAAGGTTTTGCTAGATTTGCATTCACGTTGTGCTGGATACTTTCTTGTATATTTGCTACAGATAGAAATTTTACAGTGTTGGTATGGTAACTTGATGCTTGATCAGCTCATTTTTGTTTGGGTTGAGAAAAGAAATCCTTAGATGGTACAATGCCAATAATCTCTAATCATATTTTGAAGCTGAGCAACTTGTGTCAAAAGTTTAACCCATTGCAAGCTTTTGTCAACTGTGACTCGCCATTAGTTTTATCTCTGAAGCTTCTTTGTCAAACCTCAATCGATCTTTTTTCACGCCCATTCTAATCCATGTTACTCATTTCCTAGCAATGCAAGATCTTCACATTTGAACTCCTTCTAGTCACGTAAATAATTAAGTCAAAAGCATTAGAAGCTGCTGAGAAAAAATTGAAAAGAGAAAAAAAAAGTAATACAAGAGGTTAAATTCTTGTACCTGCATTTATCTTTTAAATTTCATTTTTTAAAATCCCATTAAATCCCCCCCCCCCCCCCAGCATTAAATTGAAGAGTGACTGTATGTGTTGCGAACTTTTATTATATATTAAATGTTTTTAATGAGTTAAAACTTTCTCGTTTCAGTCTGCATGCAAAACTGGTCAAATTAAAGAAGTTGAACGTATCTGCAGGGAAAGTAATTGTTACAACCCAGAAAGAGTCAAAAATTTCCTCAAAGAAGCAAAGTTGACTGATCAGCTTCCTCTGATAATTGTGTGTGACAGATTTGACTTTGTACATGATCTAGTGCTATATTTGTATAGAAATAATTTGCAGAAATACATTGAAATTTATGTTCAGAAGGTAAATATAGTTGCCTATATTACTATATTCATACTTCTAAATTTAAATCTTGTTATGCCAGATTGATTTTTTTTAGGTGAATCCATCAAGACTGCCTGTTGTGATTGGAGGTTTGTTGGATGTTGACTGTTCAGAAGATGTAATAAAATCATTGATTATGGTCGTACGTGGTCAGTTTTCAACTGATGAGCTGGTTGAAGAAGTTGAAAAAAGAAACAGATTGAAATTGCTATTGCCATGGTTAGAGACGAGGGTTCATGAAGGCTGTATTGAACCTGCCACTCATAATGCTCTTGCTAAAATTTATATAGACTCCAATAATAATCCTGAGAGATTCTTAAAGTAAGTATTATTTATTTACAAATTAACTTTAGTACAAAGAACTTAGAATTAAATCAAAGAAATTTTGAATATTAATAACCAGTATTTTTATTTCTCGCACGGTGAAATCAACACTTTGAGAGAACTTCAGAAATTTGAACATATATTTTTTAACTTGTTCTCGATTAACCAAGACAGATTTTCAACTTTTCTGCATGATTAAAGATTAGATAGATTAGTTCTCACGTTCTCTGAACTATCTATTCTGATGCATATACTTTTCGTCATTTTTTTCCTATTTTCTCAATTGTTTCATGATCATTTCAATTTTATAAATGAAATTAAGATATCGTTAAAAATCATGCATGTACTAACAAATCCATAGCACTTTCTATTTAATTCCTATACATAGCATGAAAAATGTGTTCTACAATTATAACATAAGTTTGAGTAACTTACATTTCTTACGAAAATTACAACCATAGAAATAACTTTTGAATGCTCCAAATACCAGGGTGCTTACAGACTCCTGGGATCCTGGGAAACTACTTGAGTAAAAGATCTGTTTTCAAAGTACGTTTAACTACTGGGATTTTCTAAATAGTTCTTAGAATTATTCGCAAATCAAAACTATTGCAACTTAGATCATATTTTCATTTTTGCAATTGTCGAGATCATGGCTTTTTGCTGATTGTTACTTTTTATTCTGAATATGAGTGAAATTCGGCAATTGAATTTCATGTAGCCATATTATATTTGTTATTTTAACAGAAAATTAGTCTAAAGCTAAATGGCACGCTCTTTTTTCCGTATCGCACATAGAGAATAAAAGGGGCAAATCTTTAATGCTAATTCAATTTAAAAAGTGCCCCTTTCATTCTCGGTGTCTGATGTGTCAACATACATTTTCTAACAGCAGCTATGTCTTAGATTTACCTTAGCTAATTTAAATTGGCTTATTATTTATCTTTTATTGTATATTTTATCTTTTTTTTTCAGTTATTTTTAAAAAATATTAGTTGCAATAATTTGCCAGTTTATCCAGTGTTCAAAAAGAAAAAAAATCTGAAGTATCACTCCATTATACACAATATGTATAATAAATCAAATTATTTGTTGTTATAAGAAGTAAATTAAATTGTTAGATTGCTGCAATGTATATTGCATAGAACATAGATCTCCGTTTTGCCCATAATATTTTTTTTATTCATGTGGGTGTAATAATATAATTATTGGCTCTGTAATCTCACTATTTTTGACCCATAAATCCAGTTTATGAAACTAACGATGCAAACATAATTGAAATAATAAAATTACTTTGTAATTACATAGCATCCATGACTAAGTACAATAGCTTTAGTGCATTATTCTACGAAAACCAGATTGTTTTAACCTTTTTCAAAGTGAACAAAACATGAAGTGCCGCTGCACACACTGCGGGTTTAGTTTACGGTAATTCCTTAAATTTTTTGGACTCCTTGGCTTTTTTCTGGACTCCTTGGAAATTTTTTGCAGAAATCTGTACGCACCCAGCAATAGCATTTTAAATGTCTCTCTACAAACAAGCTATGTATAGTTTATTGCAGAAGTCTAAAAATAATAATTATGTCTTTTTAGTTTTCTTTTGTCTTTAACTTGTCTTATTCAATGCAGCTTAAATGTTTGTGCTTTTTAAAATGACTATGAATTTATATTTACAACATTCCTTAATCTTAATATGTCATACAAATTACTTTTAAAAGGTTTTAACTTTGTATTATATGAATATTTATATTCATTTTGAATTTTAGGGAGAATCAGTACTATGATAGCAGGGTCGTTGGAAAATACTGTGAAAAAAGAGATCCTCATCTCGCATGCATAGCCTATGAACGTGGACAGTGCGACAGAGAACTTATCAAGGTTTGCAATGAAAATTCGCTCTTTAAGAGTGAAGCTCGTTACCTTGTGAAAAGAAGAGACCAAGAGTTGTGGGCTGAAGTTCTGAACGAAAACAATCAATATCGAAGACCACTTATAGATCAGGTAGTTCAAACTGCTTTGTCTGAGACTCAAGATCCGGAAGATATCTCGGTCACAGTAAAAGCGTTTATGACTGCTGATTTGCCAAATGAACTAATAGAATTACTTGAAAAAATTGTGCTAGAAAATTCTGTCTTCAGTGATCACAGGTACATTTTAGTAAAATTCTTAAGTCTCTATTAAACATGTAGTTTAATTGGAATTATAGCTTAATGTATTGAATTTGCAGTTAAATTAAATTTGTTAAACTTGTTCAACCATCCATTAGTTAGACCCTTCATTTAATGAGAAAATTTGGTAATATAATGGGGCAAAAGCTCGAGCAATAGTGAATTATGTATTAAATTTTAGTTTTATTGAATTCTGACATAAAATTAAAAATTGTAATAAATCCTTTAAAATGATTCAAAATAATTTATTCGCTTCTAAGTTTTTTTTTTTTAAAGAAGAACTTAATTTGTGGTTAAAAATGATGTATTTCCTACTACTTAATTACAAAAACCATTGTCTATTTGTAAAAATCACTTATTAGTCAATCAGCTCTTCAGCTGTGCAGGTAATACTTTTCCTGTCGAACAAAACTAAAAATGTAAGCCTTGTTTTTATTATTCCCTTTGCTAGAGAATAATGGTCATCTTAAATGGTTGAGATTGTAAATATGTTTTTCATAGTTTGGAAAAAACACTGTGTTCCCAAAACACTTTCAGCAAGCAGATTTTTTTAAATAACACAGTGAAAAGGATGTAAAAGCAAAGATTTTATGAATTAAGTTTAAAGTTACTTGTATTTTTTGAATTTTTCATATTATATAAAAAGTTATGCATCTTATTTTGTTCTTTATTTAGTTAGTTTTAATTACTAACATTTATTCCAACTTTCAAATAGCTAGCGATAATCATTACATAGACTGTTTGGTAAGATATAGAAAAGTTACCCAACATAATGAAATCCCCCTCTCCTAATGGAATATAATACGTTGGAACTGATAGCATTTCATTTAATCTGGGTAACGATATCTTCAATTTCGATGATCAGAATACAATCAAATTTTGTGCTTAGGGTAGTTGCGAGAGAAACCTAAAGTAGCTTATATCGAATGTAATTATATACACTGAAGTGACAAAAGTCATGGGATACCTCTTAATATCGTGTCGGCCCTCCTTTTGCCCGGCGAAGTGCAACAACTCGACATGGCATGGACTCAACAAGTCGTTGGAAGTCTTCTGCAGGAATATTGAGCCATGCTGTCTCGATAGACGTCCATAATTGTGAAAGCGTTGATGGGGCAGGATTTTGGGCACGAACAGACCTCTCGATGGTGTCCCATAAATGCTCAATGGGATTCATGTCGGGCGATCTAGGTGGCCAAATCATTCGTTGGAATTGTCCAGAATTTTCTTCAAACCAATTGCGAACAGTTGTGGCCCGGTGACATGGCGCATTGTCATCCATAAAAATCCCATCGTTGTTTGGGTACATGAAGTCCATGAATGGCTGCAAGTGATCTCCAAGTAGCTGCACATAAGCATTTCCAGTCAATGTTCGGTCCAGTCGCACTAGAGGACCAAGTCCATGCCATGAAAAAACAGCCCACACCATTACGGAGCCACCACCAGCTTGAACAGTGCCTTGCTGACAGTTTGGGTCCATGGCTTCGTGGGGTCTGCGCCACACTCGAACCCTACCATCGGCTCTTACCAGCTGAAATCGTGACTCATCGGACCAGGCCACGGTTTTCCATTCATCTAGGGACCAACCGATATGCTCACGTGCCCACGAGAGTCGCTGCAAGCGATGTCGTTCTGTCAGTAAAGGCACTCGAGTCGGTCTTCTGCTGGAATAGCCCAAGAAATCCAAATTTCTCCGCACAGTTCTAGCAGACACGTCCATTGTACGTCCCACATTGATTTCTATTGTGATTTGACGCAGTGTTGCTTGTCTGTTAGAATTTACGACTCTTTGCAGACGTCGCCGGTCTCGATCTTTAAGTGCAGGCGGTCGACCACTGCGCTGTCCATGGTGGGATGTTATGCCTGAAATTTCATACTCTCGGCACACTCTTGACACAGTGGATCTGGGAATGTTGAATTCTCTAACGATTTCCGAAATGGCATGACCCATGCGTCTAGCTCCAACTAACATTCCGCGTTCAAAGTCTGTTAATTCACGTCGTGCGGTCATCATCACGTTAAAACCTCTTCACATGAATAACTTGAACAGAAATGAAAGCTCTGTAAAAGCACTGCGCATTTATACCTGTTCTATGCGATGCTACTGCCATCTGAAAATTTGCATATTGCTATCCCATGACTTTTGTCACTTCAGTGTATTCATCTACTTGCCTCTTCTTGCATTGAAGAAGGGTAACTCCACTTCTTGTAACCCCACAAGTAACTGCAGCTGTTTGTAAATTTGTGTTTTGAATTTGGATTATTTGTATGTAATTTTTATGATTTTTAGATCTCTTAAATTTTCAGGAATCTGCAAAACTTATTAATCCTAACAGCAATTAAAGCAGACCGAACCAGAGTAATGGAATATATCAATAGATTAGATAATTATGATGCACCTGATATTGCCAATATTGCTATTGGTAGTGAACTATTTGAAGAAGCTTTTGCTATTTTCAAAAAATTTGATGTTAACACTTCTGCCATTCAAGTAAGTTGTTTTTTAATTTCATTGTATTATGTTCACTGCAGTACTCAGCTAATTTATAAGTTTGTAATTCACCACAAACCGTTGATGTAATTTTAGCTCTAAAACTAGGTTATACAAACCATTAACAGTTAAAAGCTATGAAATGGGAAAAATGGTCCTCAAAAGTGGAAAAAAGAAAAAGCATACAATTCATTCATGCCATGAAATTTACAATGTTTCCGAAAATTTTCATCAATATATTAATGCTCAACACAGCAAATATAAAAATAGTTTAAACACAGCTCAATTTGTTCCTCTTCCAAGAAACTAGATAATGGAATATACAAACTTAAAAATATTCACTAAGCCTAAAAATTAAAATTTTAGTTAGCAACCAGTGACTGATAGACCTTTTATTTACTAGCAACCTTTTTCCATTATTAGCCATTTTATTACACTAGGGCAATCTTACAATAGTGTCAGAAAGCTTAAAAAAAGTTTCTAAAACCTTCAACTTGTTTTCTCTCCATTCTTTTGTTAAAGTTCTGGAGATAATCCATTTTCTGAAATCCTTGTGAAAGGTATTAAATCCTCTGCCAATTTTTAATGTTGTAAGAATGTCTATGTAGTAAATGAAGGAAGTAGAAAACTAAAAACTTAGTTTTCTATATTTTCATTGGGGAAGCTCAACTTTCTCCCCACAATGAGAGTTGCTGAAAGTTGTGTGAATCTAACAAGGACCATAACGAACAAAGGGATAAGTGGTTTGACTTATTGACTAGACTTACTGCTTGTGTATTCCCAATAGGTGATCTATTGCTAAATTGAGAGAAGCGTCAATTGTGAAATCAATCCAATGAAATATGTTTTATAATTATTTCAATTCTTAAATTGGTTGTCTTGTATTTAAGTTTTCCCTCTGATTTATTTTACATTGAACTTATTAGAACAAAAAAAAAAAGTTACCATATAATGTGATTAATCTGATTTTGCTAAACCTTTATTCTAGAATATTTTACTTCAACCACATTTTTTGTAAAGTTATTTTAAGTTGAGGAGCAAAACTAACATTTATGTTTTATAAAATTATTCCACTATGAAACATAATTAGATTTATTCATGTGTTTTACCAATTTTTTAATACATTTGTCTTCCTCCTATAAATTCTGTCATCTAGTTAAACTGTCCGTGAAATTAGATCTATATTAGTTTATCATATTATTTATCTAATGGGGCACTGAATTGTGTTTTTGAATTATAGGTGTTAATTGAACACATTCAAAACTTGGACAGAGCTTATGAATTTGCTGAGCGATGCAATGAGCCTGCTGTTTGGAGTTTGCTGGCACAAGCTCAGTTGCAGCAGGGGATGGTGAAAGAAGCCATTGATTCATACATAAAAGCTGGAGATCCATCTGCCTATATGGACGTTGTGCAAACTTCCCATAAAACAGGTTTGAAAGTCTTACAATATGGAAATCGGCACTTAAAGCTTCGTTTTTGAATCTACCTGTACTGTTATTTAAAAGTTATAACATTCAATGTTCATTTTGCACTGGGTAATTTTTATGTCATTATCCTTCCATTTTTGTTTTGAGTTTCAAAACTAGTGTATAAGTTTTTAAAAAGTAGAGTTTGAGCAAATTCAGCTTTTTATCTTATTTATAAAAACTTTGTTAAAAAATTCAAAAACAAAAGTGAATCAACCTTAAGTTTTTTTTATGATGTATATTTAAAATTTTTTTCTCTGCATTTTCAGAAAGCTGGGAAGATCTTGTGCGTTACCTTCAAATGGCACGAAAAAAAGCTCGTGAATCTTACGTTGAATCAGAATTAATTTATGCTTACGCAAAAACAAACCGTTTGGCAGACTTAGAAGAATTTATCTCAGGTCCTAATCATGCTGATATACAAAAAGTAAGTTTTGTTTTCATAAATTATCTTAATGTTTTGAATCTAAATATATCTGTGCATGAAAGGTAAAGGGAAATAAGTCACAGTAACAAAAAAACTATAAAATCTGGTTTATGGTGATTTGTATAGTTTTATTGTTGTTATGGGCCACTAAAGTTTAAATTTTGCTTTTACACAAGTTTGTGTTGAACAAACATAATAGAGTTGATTAAAATCAATTTTGGTAAAATAAAGAAAAAAATTATGAGTTAAAAAAATTGACCATTCTATGGCAGTGTCTATTTGAAGTTCTCCAAGGGAGAGAATCATTGTCACTTCATCCTCAGTTATAATTCTAACATCTGCATCAAACCAAAAAAAGTGTAGCTATTTTTTTTCTTTCTAGCAAATTTAGCCGTAATTTTTCCATTTGTATCATTCTTTAAAATTAGAGCTTCATATTACATAATGGTTTTCTTTAAGTTCAAATGCATTGTTTCCAGCTTTTGCAGTGTTTATAGCTGAGCTATCAACTCCTTCTAAGCCTCCATAATTATCTTTCATTTCATCCTTGAATCTTCTTCACAAAGATTGCTTTTCATTTTAAAATCTCAAATTTTTTGTGGGTGACCCACTTCCCCTTTAGTGAGTGGACCCACTAACTCTAATAGGGAAAACTATGGGGTAAGTGGGACCCTTGTCCTTAAACTCTTGTAAATAATAATTTGTGTAAAAATTCCTGTTGCAGTATGAACTTAAGGTTAAACTATACAAAAAAGAAAAAAAATCATGAACATAAAAGAAGGAATAAAAGTTTAACCTTGAAACACTCCTTTGAAAAGTCAGTCATGAAGTTGTGAAAAAAAATTTTTTAATTTTTTTTTTTTTTTTGATAAAAGTTCTGTGATCTAGAAAAAAATTCCATGACGCTCAAATATATGCAAAAAGAATCACTGTGGTTAAATGTGACATGATCAATGTAGAAAAGTGTAAAAGCTGTATGTATATTTCTGTTTTAGGTTGTTGACCTACTTACCCGAACCAACTCTATTGCTTAATTTTAGAAAATACTTCTTTATTACTAACTTTGCTTTGCCAATTCAATAATCTTTGTAGTTAAAAGCATTTAATTTTTTCTTATATTCAGTAATTTTTTAGCGAAGGTCGTTTTAATTTATTCTCTTGATAGCTCAGAAATTTTTAGGAATACATTAAAAATGATATATTTATACTGCACTTTAACATATATCTTAGAAATTTCAATCTTTATGACTGAACTGGTACTTGGTTTTATATTTTCTTAAATATGAAGAAAATCCTTTTAGTTTCTAGATTTTTTGGAAGTCTTAAAAGGGCTTAAATTATCTTGTTCAAGAGGTGTATAAATATTTGCACTTAATGAAGGCTTTTTTTTTTTTTTGTTTCTAGATTGGTGATCGCTGTTTTGATGATGGTCTTTATGAACCTGCAAAGCTATTGTACAACAATGTGTCAAATTTTGCACGCTTGGCTATAACTTTAGTTCATCTAAAAGAATTTCAAGGAGCTGTTGATAGTGCTAGAAAAGCAAACTCTACACGCACTTGGAAAGAAGTAATTTTTTTTTTGCTGTCTTCTCAATTTTGTGTACTTTTAAAAGATAAAAATTTCAGCCATATAAAAAGATTCTTTACTTGCTAAACTACAAATGCCTGTTGTGCTTACTTCCATTCTTATACGAATAACAAAAGAGATTTCATTAGGTATTATCAATTGTTTGATTAAAATAATCTAGCTTAAAAATTAAATAGATTTTGATTTGTGAAAAAATTCTAATTAGCGTAACAACTTTCTTTTCTTTTTGTGCTGTTTTCAATGTTGTGAAGTTGTGTGTGGGGGGGAGGGATGAATTTGAATATTAGTATTGGGCAGTACCGATTAATCAGCCACTGTTCCAATTATTAATAATCAGCAAAATCAGGCTGAAAAAATATTTTTCAAATATTATTTTTTAAAGTATAAATTCACTAAGAAACTATGATGGATAATTTTATTAACAGTAATAATAATGCTCATAGTTAATATAGTTTTTTTTAAATAATTCTCCTACTTTGAATAAATATGCATAGACAATGTTGAACATTTTTCATGTGGCAATAGTTTCTTCTTAGCACAGTGCTTTTAGATAGCCTCTAATTTTCAAAGAATAAAAGTATTGAATCAAATTGCTACTAATTATTAAAAAATATGAATTAAAAATACTTCTAAATTGGAGTGCTCACCACGCTCCCCCTCCCTTTTTTTTTTTTTTGAATTTTTATGTCCAATTAACATAACTAACAATGTGTTAATAATATTGACAATATTATGAAAATTGGTTCTAAGAAATTTGATAACATATTGAAATTGTTTTGTGAAAATGAGGAAAATGAAAAAAAAAAAAAAATCTGCTCTCAGAAATAAATGACTTACTATTTCTAAACTTGGAATTGCATGAGAGAGAAAAAAAGTGATAGTAAAATTAGTAGTAGAAAAACAATCATCCTTATCATTAATGGGCTCCGCTGATTAATCGGCCGATTATCAAAAGCTGATTAATCAGTAATCGGCCAAGTTGCTTCTTGGTGCATCCCTAATTAGTATAATAATTAAGAAACAAATAATTCTTTAGATGTTCCATATTTAGAACCTGAAATGTAAAAATTTATTTTTAAAACAAGAATTCATTCCTTTTAACTCTTCACTGCACGGTGTGCCAGATCTGGCACAAACCAAATAAACCCTCATATATTCCTATGATTTTTAAATGCAGTTAAACTGAGCTTTGTGCCCCTTCTGGAACATTGCTATAACAGTTTAGTGTGATTTTTATGCACTAGTTAGTTGCACTAGTCTAGGTATTACAGTTCTTGCTTTTGAAAGAAAGAGTGTCTGCATTTCCGTTAGAAGTGTGCTTAGTCATTATTTCCTTTGTTCTAAAAATGTTTAAATACACTTAGTGGAAAGTTTGTTTATACCACTTATGGCACAAAACACATTGTAGATTATTACACTTATCGGTATACAAAGCATATGCTATGTGCTTTGTGCCATATATAGAACAAACAATTAAAACATCATTTTTGGTGCACATTTTTGAGATTAATTTTTTTCTTCATTTTTCCTGAACTCAGGGCTATTTAAAAGGTAACAAATGATTTTTTTCATGAAAATACAAAAAATCGTGCAGTGAAGGGTTAACTTTTAGATAATGGGCATTACCTAAATCTAATACTGTAAGGTTTTTGTGTGTTAAAACGTTGAATTACCGTATTTCAATAAAATATCTTATTTTACGAACAATAAGAGCATATAATCACCTCTCCCAAGTGTGTTAAAATGAGAAAATTGCTGCCTTAAATGATCTATAAGTTTTATGGAACTAAAATCTTTGTAAAAAAAAGTCTTTGACCCATCAAATTAATAAATTGTATGGACAATCTTTGAGAATCATCTTATTTTATGCTAAATCATAAAATAAAAATATGCTAGAAACCATGCTAGCATATGCTCCCCCCCCCCCCTCCTGCTGGATTCTCCACTGTATAAAAGTTTCTAATCTAACTGCATAAAAGTTGCAGTTTGCATTAAATTTAATCATTATCCATCAGTTTACTTCTATTTACCGTATTTTTCGCCGTATAAGACGCACTTTTTCTCCCCAAAATTGGGAGGGAAAAAGTGCCTGCGTCTTATAAGGCAAATACAAAAGCCCATATTTTTCTAGATTTGCCTCCTTTAAAATTGGGTGCGTCTTATATGCCAGTGTGTCTTATACAGCGAAAAATACGGTACTTTATTTTTCCTTAATAGTTATAAAATTTTCTTGCATATTTATGTATGTGTGCAAATGAGAGATAGTGGACTTAAATGCAATAAATGGTGATTTTTCATCTGAAGAAAAAATATTAATAGTTGACTGTTTTACAGCTTTGATGTAATTTCTCTTTCTGGTTATAAAGATGAAATGACTTTTGTGCCATTTCATAATCTGAAACTAAATTATCAGCTATCTACTGTGCAAAAATGCAGATTCTTTTCTAAAAATTATAAAGATGTTTTTTTTTTTTTTTTTTTGTTTATTATAGTTACAGAATGTATTATATTAAGAATACAAATTAAATTGAAACTACATAAATTTTAACATATAAATGCATGCATTTTATCAATTTATTATTCTTCAGTCTATGGTTTAGGTGTTTTTGTTAGAACATCGTATAAAACATAATGTAGATATCATTTTAAAAAATTAAGCTTTCTTTGCTTTTAAATATTACACATTTAACAGCATTCCTTTGAATTATATTGTAATTATATTTGTAAAATCTCTGTGTGATGTAATGAACTTGTTTGATGAAACTGCCAACTCTTACATGAAGAAGCTTTCATGTAATACAGTTATTGGCAAGTTTTTAACATTTTTTATAAAATAAACATTTCAAAAAAAAAAAAATTATCAAATATTAATTACAACTAATTAATATTTGTATAATATTGCAGTGAAAAGATATTGATAAGATTAGACCGCTTTAGTGCTAGCATACTTAGGACAGTTTATGGGAGTTTTAGATGGTTGGGTTTTGTATCCCATCCTGTACAAAACCCAACCCTACCTTCAAGCCAACTAAAATTGGGTTTCATGAGAAAAGTGAATGCATTCCCAACAAATTTTAATAGCATTTGTAAAACAGTGAAAATGTTTCAGTTCAAAACATTTCGTTAAAATTTTGGCAATTACATGCCACAAATTTTGACATCCCTTCATTTTCTTAAAGAATTAGGCCTAAGTCCCGCCTAGGTGACCAAGCTGGAACAGGTCTCTTTCTGTTGATAATGGATCTACCTCTGGTTCTTTTTTTTTTTTTTTTTTTTTTTAAGCCACTACTAGATAATGTAATAATCCTCTTGTGCAACATGGCACAGCTGACGAAAATGACTTCTCAGACCAACTGCTCTTAATGCTCTAAAAGTCGGGTGTGGCCAAGAGTCGAGATAGTAAGAAACGAGCCACAATTGTAATAAAAGTTGTTTATTCTCAGAGACTTAACGTTTCATGGCATTGTAAATAAGCTTTATTAGCTCACTCTATTCTTAAATCATCTTTCCTGTCCCATCACTTGGCGTATATATTTGCAAAACTTGCAAGGAAAGTTAATATGTAAATAATAGGAACTGCTGTTAAGAAATATAATATTGAGCACCTTTCTTTGAACTTTAAGCAGCTTTAACAATTATGACATTAGTTGTTCTAAAATCTAGTTTCTTTTTTCAGGTGTGTTTTGCTTGTGTTGATAATGAAGAGTTCAGATTGGCCCAAATGTGTGGTCTTCATATTGTTGTACATGCAGATGAACTGGAAGACTTAATAAATTATTACCAAGACAGAGGATACTTTGAAGAGCTGATTAGTCTTTTAGAAGCAGCCCTAGGTATAGTCATATCAGTAGCATCTCCCTATTAAATGTGTATATGCACTTGTTCTTGGTATTAAAGTTTTACAAATATCTATGAATGCAAATGAGAGAAGTAAAATAGTATAGGGACAAAGGATGTTCACACTTTAACAACTTATTGAATTATGTAAATGTTTTGTTTACTCCATGGTACAATAGTTACTTTCATTATGTACTAGCAAATTGAATAAAATATTTGTAGTGTTTAGTATAAAAGTATGATTTCGATTTCTATTATACAACTTATGACATAAGAGCAGCATTAAAATGCTGTTGTAATCCATTAAGCACCCAAGTCTCCAAGTTTAGAATATATTTTTTCTCTCTTTAAGCTACTAAGTTAGATATTTGAAAATGAACTTGAATCTAATAATTAAATTCCTAATTTCATTGGGGTTTTTTCTCAAATTTTGTACAGTCAATTCACCCATTAATGTATCTAAAAATGGAATTTTATGTCACGACCGCCAAAAAGTTAATACTGATTTTTAGATCTTGAGGGAGAAATTTCGGTCTTTCCTTTATCAATTTTAGCTTGGGATTTTCTTTTATGTTTATACCTTCATAAATAGAATATTCCTCTGTTTGGCATATAACTCGTTCCTTAGGATTAGTCAGGCAATAAGTAATGAGAAATTATTAAATAAGTTTCCATTTTTTGCCATTAATTAATTGAAAAATAAAATGAAGAATAATTATTGATTAATGAAAAAATTAAAAAAAACTGGTTGTCTGGAAGTTTGATATTTAACTTGTTCAAGGTCTTATAAAGGTATTGGTGCCTTCGGCCAAACACTCACCACCCCTATTGTCAAACTTAACATGTTTAGCTGTTTGAGGTTCCTTAACAAGTGGCCTAATTGTCTTACTCGGGAATTAGGCTCTGAGCTTGTTTATAAAGTATGTTTCAATGGAAATTTTGCTTATGCTCCTGTATGCATGCTATGTTACCTCATAGATATGAATGTATTCTACTTTTGGCAAAATAAAGGTGACTTCAAGGGTGAATTTATTTAAAAATAGTAAAATTTTAAATCATCAATCTATTATTCATTTACTTCTAGGATGTGTTTTAAATAACTAAATTTAGTTTGCTTATGAAACTATTTTGCTCATTCTTATTCTGTCAAAAATTTCAATTTTCATTGAAATTGTACCTTATTTTTTCTTTATATTCTATTTCTAGGTTTGGAAAGAGCACATATGGGAATGTTTACAGAATTAGGTATTTTGTATTCCAAATATAAACCTTCTAAAATGAAAGAGCATTTAGAACTGTTCTGGTCTCGTGTTAACATTCCGAAGGTGAATTTCTTTAAATTCCATAAATATTTTTGATATTTTACTAACTTGATCCTTTTTCTATTCACATTAAAGATGTCTTACATTTCAATTATCTTTAGGTTTTGAGAGCTGCTGAGCAGGCTCATTTGTGGGCGGAGTTAGTGTTCCTGTATGATAAGTATGAAGAATATGATAATGCTGTGGTAACAATGATGCATCATCCAACAGAAGCATGGAGGGAAGGCCACTTCAAAGAAATCATTACTAAAGTTGCTAACATAGAGCTGTATTATAAAGCTATTCAATTCTATGTGGACTTTAAGCCAATGCTTCTCAATGACCTTCTGCTAGTTCTTTCTCCACGCATGGATCATACAAGAGCTGTGAACTACTTCACCAAGGTTTTTATTTTTTTTTTCAGATTTTAGCTTTAGTTTTGTAAATTTGTTTCATACATATTTTTTCTTAAATGTCTTAATAAACTATATCTGTTTTGTAAAGAACTAGAAGTTATCTTAAGTTCTGTGTACTTCCTTGGTAGAAACAATAACTAGATATAGCATAAGCTAAATCTGCCAATGGCAGCAGTAAAATCATCAATTTTTCTGTTCCAAGCTGTTCCAAATTGACCATTAAACTACTCCCGCCTGCTTCATTTTTACAATTTTCCTGTGCCTAAGATTGCTCCAAAAGCGTGTTTCGGTCGGCACATCCCTGTTAATTGTTATTTTCTTGCAATTTTAAAATAACTTTAATTGTGATGTATAAATGGCAGTTCAAATTTGTTATTGTCAAACTTGCACCAAGATAAGATTACAAAAAAGTAGTGCCTGATGGAAAATTTTTGTGTATAGATTCAAAATGATCATTGAAAAATAACAGCTAAGGCATTTAAGGAGCTTAATTTATTTGCCAGTGTAAATAGGAAGTAACAGTAAAAATCAGTTTTAAAAAATGCTATCATATTTTAGATTCTAAATCTAGAGTAGAATATTAATTCTGAAATAATGATAGTTGGGTGGATATGGTTTCTTTCTATATGAAGCTGCATCTTTGATTTATTTCTAGCTTCTGTATGCAATTAAATCGTTTTAGAAAAACAAACGTCCTGTGAAATGTCTTTCCTCTTTATTTATATTAGTTTATTTTTTCAGGTAAATCATCTGCCACTTGTAAAACCATACTTAAGATCAGTTCAAAGTCTCAACAATAAAGCTATCAATGAAGCTTTGAACGGTTTGCTAATTGAAGAAGAGGACTTCCAGGGTCTTCGAACATCCATAGATGCATTTGACAATTTCGACAATATTGCTCTGGCTCAACGGCTCGAGAAACACGAATTAATAGAATTTCGACGTATTGCTGCTTACTTGTATAAAGGGAACAATAGGTGGAAGCAGTCTGTTGAATTATGCAAAAAAGACAGATTATTTAAGGTATGTTTTCCCCGTACAAAGCTAATTAATGTTTTTCCACTTTATTGCTCTTAAACCAGTAAACAGTGAATTTTTACCCATGTCCTGTTTTTAACTCTTTACTTTGATATTGTTAGAAATTTCTGAAAAGCTAAGTTTGAATTAAATTTTTCCTTTCTTCAAAACTTAACATTGCACATTTGTAAAAATGCATTTTCGACAGTATACTCAGCATGGTGTATTTAAAATAAAAAGAAAAAAACTTCTTTTAGAAATTCAAAATTGTAAGTTGGTGAAAAGCTGCTCTTACCGCCCAACATTTTTATTCAAATCGAAAAATATTTAAGTGTTCTGCATAAGGCCTGAAGTTGATAATTTTCTTTTAAATCAATTCTGGGGAAAAACTCAGTATCACGTACTTTTTATTACTATACATAATTTTTTATAGCATTTTTAAGGTAATAAAAAATCTTCTTTGAAAATTATTTCAAGTGATCAATTACTCCTGAATTGCTGGGAGAAAGAGTTAGGATAGAATTGAAAATTGATCGTACTGTCGGCCCCGCTTAAACAAATACTGTCAGTTCCAAGAAATATTATTCGATTAAGCAGGGATCTTTAACATTACGTCTATGGCATCAGTTCCGAGATATTTTATTCGTATAGGCGGGGTATTCGTTTATCCGTTACCCGATTAAGCGGGAACGACAGTATGTTGAATTTCATCAATTATTTTTGAAAACAATCATTTAAAGAATTTCTGGAGTGATTAACTTGATCATTTAAAAAATAACTAGGGTCCTAGCTTATGTTAGTCTTTATAATCAGTGTACATGAAAAACATCTGAAAAAATGAAAGATTAGATTGTTTTTATTTACGTATGTGTATTAGTTTTTTTATGCAGGAAAGCAAACTTTCAGTTTAGATGAAATTAATATGGGTAAATGGATCTGAAAATTGCCAAACGGGTTAAAATATGAAATAAAATTTACTACTCAAATGTTTACAAGTTGGCTTTCTAGCTGCTATGCTGTTGCTTACATTACCTGTATATTAAAGTTCGGTAAAGTGTGTTCATTTGAGCGTCATATTGTTTTATATAGATAGTTTTCAAATAAGTGAGTTAGAAAATTCATGCACAGAAAAACATGGCTGTTTAAATTTTAGGCTAAAGCAACAAATCCAAAAACATGCATCATAAGTCCAGTTTTTCAATCTTTCTTAAAAAGCTTTGGAAATTTATCAGAATTTCCGTTCATTTGTGGCAAATAATTTGGTAGAATGTTCTGGATCTAATATTTGGAAACTTAAATCAAGCAATATTAGAAAATGGAATGAATAACAAAAGTCGCATTCTGTAACACAAATGCATTATCAGTTGGGTATCTATTTTTAACTAGCCTTTTAATGCACATGAAACAAAGCTAGAAGCAAATCCCTTGCCCTCACTGACTCTAAAACCTGAAGTATTTTCTATTTCGTAATTCATATTTCTCTTATATAGGATGCCATGGAATATGCTGCAGAATCCAAAATGGCAGAAGTAGCTGAAGAGTTATTGTCATGGTTTTTAGATGAAAAGAATTTTGAATGTTTTGCTGCATGTTTGTTTCAGTGCTATGATTTGTTACATCCAGATGTTATTCTAGAGCTATCGTGGCGGCATAATATTGTAGATTTTGCAATGCCATATCTAATTCAAGTCATGAGGGAATATATTACAAAGGTAAGGCCTTTTTCAACAATATTACATGTTATAATTAATGCAATTTAAAAAGTTGTAGGGTCCTGTAAAAAATTGTCCTGCAGAAATTTATGCCCCTTCCCTTTTTTTTTGGTTAAAAGACCTGCTAATTTCACACTACATGTGAAGACAATAAACTCTTGCTTTAGACTGGCTATGGATATCATGCCGATCAGAAAAAAAAATGAAAATAATTTATTGATTCCTTATTATATCATAGGGCAATCTGAAAAGCATGGTCTGTGTGAAAATAATTTTTAATGATAGAATGAAAAATGCCAATGATCAGGTTATTGGCAATCTACAAGTTGGTTAATTAAATCATTTACAACAATGAGATATGCTGAATATCTAAAAAGAGGACTTAGTCACTGCCACAAAAGTTAATAAACGAGTATTAGTTATTTACATTAAACTGCTCCTTTAAATGTTGGGTTTTTGTGCCAATTAACATAGTTTGATGTCTTTTAAACATTAATAGCTTGTTTATGGTGTTTATAGATCAATCTGCCTTTAATTCTGCACTCTTAAGTCTACAACCTAATAGAAATCGGCTTATATTGCTTGCTTTTTTTTTTCTCCTACAAAGAAATTTGCTTGCTGATATATCTAAATGGTTCTGGGAATCTTCATAAAACTTATACTTCTATCTCAGTTTCTAACTTCTGAAACTTTAATAAGTTTTCTCTCTGACGTAGTTATGTTTAATTATGCATTTTTAATTTACAGGTGGATAAGTTAGAAGAGTTGGAAACCCAGAGACTGGAGGAATCGGCTCAAAATGAGGGAAAACCTATAGTTTATGGCAAGTGTAAATTTTTGTTCAAATATCTTTTTTACTGATGCAAGTGTAAAAAAAAAAAAGTTTTTTGCTATTTTTGAACTGTTTCGACATAGGGAAATATTGGTGTAATTAATTGCTGCTGTGCTTTTTAGTTTATGATTTAAATTTTTGGATCTCAGGCTAAGCTTGAAATTAAAATAAATCAAAAGTGAGAAATGAATCGGAAAAGTTCACAGGAACGAATTAACTTTTAAATAGTGTCCAGAAGCAAAGTCTCTTAAATTGGCTTGGAGTGTATGACTGAAGAATTCTTCCTTTTGAAAAAAAAAAAAAAACTGGAGCTCATTAAGAAGTTTGTAATGAAGATATTCTTTCCTGAGCTGACTGACCTGGGGGGGGGGGGGGATAAATGTTTGATTATTCCACAAATGAGCCAAAACCTTAACCAGTCAGCTAGTAAGGAAAGCTGTCGTTTTACATTATTTTCCAACCTTAATAAAAAATAAAATTTTTCCATTGCTTCTGTAATATTGAAATATATTCTGTTTAAAAGAGTAAAAATATTGAATTAGTCTCAAAAGATATTAGAACATTAAAATTGATTGGCTCTACTTAAAAGCTGTTATGTTATTTGTGATTCACTATATTAGCATGGTTGAAAAAAAAAGTCCCGATACTGTCGGGATAAACGAATATAAAATATCTCAATGGAATATTTCCCATGCCATAGCATAGACTCAATGTTAAAAATCCCCACCTAAGCAAATACCCCTCTTAATCGAATAATATTTCTCGGAACCGACAGTATTAGTTTACGCGGAGCCGACAGTACTATTTTTTCTTTCCTTACTGGGGCAAAATTTGAAAAATAGATTTGGTTTTCTCACGAACTTTTTATTATCACTAAAGAGCCAAATTCTTTTTTTTTTTGAAATTATTTTGCTTTCTGAACTTTACTAGTTTGAAACCTAGGCATTATTGCAGATGAATAGCGATTAAACTCTACAGTGATGTTGTCACATTAATTAAGAAATATTCTATTGATTTTAGCACTGAAGTTTCTGGCATATAAAGTAATCAAGTTTTCTTTCACTAGCCCCAGAACCCCAACTCATGCTTACTGCTGGGCCAGGTATGATTGGTGGTGGTTACCAAGCATATGCACCTCCGATGCCTGGATATCAAGGTTATGGTATGTAGAAGTCAAAAGGTAGCATCTTCTGTTAATTAGTGGAGTCAAGCAACCTGCAGGTACAGGGCCAGCACTGGAAGACATAGAACTATTTAAATGTTTACAACCTGTTAAATGTTTATGATCAGAAAGAGGGTGAAATAGAATATATGGACTTGAACTGTAACCTTACATTTTTTCATCTTGTCAATAGTTCATGTTTTTTATTGTTTTTCTCCCTTGTTATCACTCTAGTAATTGTTGAACTTTAAGTTTTCTTCCTCTTTGACGTTTGGAGCACTTAAAATTTTATGCATTCAACTTAAGATTTACTCTTACTTTTCTTATCAAATGGTGATGGGACATTTCAAGTCTTTTACTTTGTTGAACTAATTTCCAATTATGTTTTGATATTTAACATTACCAAAGGAAAATTTAATAAGTATGAAGTAATTCTGTTTGTGAATGTAATATTTAAGTTGAAGTTATTTAATCTTGTTGGACTATATTTGTTATATACTTTGTTGAATCTGTTCTTTATAATTTTTTATAAATTAAGTATTTATATTTTCATCAAATTATTCACAAAATATGTCTAATGTTTGAATTTTTTAATACAAAGCTTTGTCATCGTATTAAAAAATATAACTGAGAAAGCTCGCCACAATTTAGATGAAATGTAATGTATTCTAAGAGATGTATCTTCTGAATATTGCCTTTAAATGTGAGCAATTGGGAAGCAGACTACAAATACTGAAGTGTGTGGTGTACATTTCGTACAGCAAAGGATCTTCCTGAATTTTCTGTAGCTTGATCTAGACTAAATTTCGACTATGCAGTGTTGTATTTATCAAGTTAAATGCATTCCGTCTGATGTGTTCAATGAAAATGCATAAAGAAAACTAAAGGGGGAGAACTATTTTAAATTTTAACCATAGCAATTTGGCTCTTATACAAAAGGTTTTATTTGAATAAAAATTTTAGAAACTATGCAAACAAGTAAATTCTATATTTCTATGGTAAAAGTTTAAAAAGAGCCTTGTGCTTATTATATTACTGGCAGTTAGTCAATATGGGCTTTACAAAAGCTATACTAAAATGTAAAAATTAGTAATTGTGTGCAGTTTCCTTTAATATTTACAGAATGCATTTGTGTATATAATTTACTATGAAAGTTGTAAAATTATATGAATAAACATAAGAATATATAAATGGAGTGTTTTTAATTACAACAGTCGGCTTATGTTAAGTTAACTCTATCAACCTTGATATTGCAAAAGTCCATAGTTATATACTTTTTTTCTCTTCTATGAGTATATGTAATAAATTGCATAAATATTTATTTTAAATAAAATTGAAATCTAAAGACTTACTTTGTAATTTGGTAGTTGGAATTAAGTACATTTTTCTTTATATCAAGGAGTTAAGCTTTAAAAGTCCTGTAAATTAATGTTACTGGAAAGTATTTTAATGTTACAACTTCGTCAACAAATGAATTATACTAATTTTGCTTTTTAAATTTGATCTGCTTTTAAATATGTCAAATCTAACCACTGAAGATTTCTAAAAAAGTGCTAATGCCGAAACCTAATGTAATGCTGCATGCAAAAGGTAGTCAGTATGCCGAATATATAATTATGGAACATAATTTTACTGTTTCTTTTTACTATGATTTCCATTGCATTAAGTTCAGACTACACATGTTTAGATTCCACTTTTATAAAGCTAGCTTACATAACATGGACCCAGGATAAAGGAACTTTTCAACAGCTCCCTGTATCCAAATAAGTTGAAATGAAAAGCTTTTGATCAGATCATGCTTGGAGCAATTTTCAGACTATCCAGGAAAATTTATCAAAAGTGAAACTATTTTTACTTCTGTTGTTCTTTCTGAATGTTCAGCTGAAGCAGGACTTGATCAAGAGTTGAAAAATGTTGAGCTCTTTCTGTTTATCTCGTCTCTTGGGATTTGGCTTAGGTGTCCTGGATCTGCCCCATGCCTTACTTGGAAAGTGAACTGTTATATTTATTTTCAACTTCAGCTTGTTATATTTTCATACACTTCCCTTTTGATATCCCCTCGCTCCACACACACACACATTCAATATTCTCTATTTAAAAAAAAAATCCCTATCTAATCTTGTATTTCTTATTTCTCTTAATCAAAATTTGAAATGTGTATTTAGGCCCATTTTTTTAGAACAATTGTCAAACAAAAACAAAAATCTACCTTTAATTCCCAATTTTTAATGCATTACAATTCATAAATATATATTTTTATATACAGGGTGTCCACTGCTATCGTAGCCCAATAGCTAATTTCTAAACAGTTAGAGATAAGCATATAGTTTATTTAGGAAAAAATCTCCAAATTACAAAAGGAATTTTGGGTCTATTCAATGTTTTTCAAAAAGTCAAATTTTGAAGGAGTTATGAAATTTAAATTTTTATACAGCCCCCCAGTCCTATCAATCATTTTTAGTAAAACATTCTTGACACTGTAACGTTTAAAACTTAAAAAAAAAAAAAAAATCACTGTTCTACCACAAAAATTGACCGAGTTATGACGTTTTGAAAAATCAAGATTTTGCATTATTTCATGACGTCATCGAGAGATCGCTTAAGGGACCGTATGCAAAATCCTTCAAAATCTTGATTTTTCAAAACGTCATAACTCGGTCAATTTTTGTGGTAGAACAGTGATTTTTTTTAGTTTTAAACGTTACAGTGTCAAGAATGTTTTACTAAATATGATTGATAGGACTGGGGGGCTGTATAAAAATTTAAATTTCGTAACTCTTTCAAAATTGATTTTTTGAAAAACATTGAATAGACCCAAAATTTCTTTTGTAATTTAGAGATTTTTTCCTAAATGAACTATATGCTTATCTCTAACGGTTTAGAAATTAGCTATCGGGCCACGATAGAAGTGGACACCCTGTATGCTGTTAAATGTCACAAATCCAATCGCTGCAGTTTATACTGCTAAGAGCTTAAGTTTCTTCATATTTCTTTTATCCCCATTGATTACTTTCTATGGAGTGTTCTCAAAATTCATTATTAGGTGACGCATTTAATAAAGGTGGTATTACCTACTCTTGGTCTTTTGAACAAAGCTTTAGCTTATTATTCAACAAATAAATATTTTTATTCTTCACAAAGCCAAATCCTTTTTAAGATAAACTTGCTTAAAAATTAGATCCCAAGTCGAAAGATTACTTGTTAGTCATTAAGAGCTCAACTGGGACAGCTCCCATCCATTAAGGGAAATCTGGAAGTGTCCAGGAATTATGCTTTTGTGTGAGCAAAAACAAAGTAAAATCGCAAGTTTTGTCAAAAACCTGAAACTGAAAACAGACCTGAAAAAGCATTTTACATCATGAAGTGTTGCAAGTAGGTAGCTTATGTTCTTTACCCAAACTAAATTGAATCTACATACATGCATGTGAAGTGAGAACTTGTTCGAAACTGTATCAGTAGGAAGACGAAAATTCAAATCGAGATTTTAAAATATTGAATACTTTGTTCTTGCTTTTGTTCAAATCATCAATTTTTAAGTCGAAATTTAGCTGCAAATTCAAAAATAGTCTGGAATTTCTTGGAATTTTTTTCTGAAGAAGCTGGACAAATGGGGAATTTCATTACTCAAAGTGGTCACAAAGGAACTTTAGGTACTAAAATCGGAGAGTAAGAATTATCACACACACAGGTATAGTTTTAAACACCATAAGTACTGTTATTTTAAATTATTTTCTCAATTCAATATTTTTGCCATCCAGATCAGTAGAATTTTGAATATTTTGTTAGCAAACACATTAGCTAGAAAATTTGGAATTGTAACAAAATCTTAAATTGAGAAAGTAAATTCCTTTATTTTTCTTTTTCCAAAGGATCCAAAAATTGCTTAAATATTTTTTCGCTGTAAGAACATTTATAAATTCTTTACTGGTATTCGAAAGATTAATTTAACAAAACTGTGTTGTAGTAAATTTGTGCTTAAATTTTGATTCATTTATTAAGATGAGACTAATTAGTACAACTGCATGAAATGTTACCTTGCTCAAAACCTTTTTTCCCCCTTAAAGGCGATATGGCAAACTATGTTAATAGTTTTAACACGACTCAGTCCTTCAAATCTTAGAATGTAAGAAGTTATTCATTAATAGAATGATTTTTCCCTTTATCAGACTTTGGAATTAAATGTCACTCACAAAATAACTGTGCCCTTTTTACCCGACTACGGCAAAGCCTAAAGGAAGGGTTATGTTTTTATCAGTCTGGCTATGTTTGTGGTTAAGGATGTTCCACCGTAGCTCCTAAACTATTCATTCGATTTTGATGAATGAGGTGCCAATCGATTCGTTTTCGAGTCTCGAGTGTCATAGGCTACTTTTTATTAGAATTTAACAAGAGGAAAGATCGATTATTCCTAGACAAGCACCGATTTTTACCGATATTTTCGTAGCTAAGTGTGTTTCAGTTCAAACAAAAGTCGCAATCAACAATGAATTTCCAGTTTAAGGCTGATCTAGATTTTAGCATGAAATTAGTTAAAAGCATTTGAATGAGGCAGTAATTGACGTTGGAAGACGAATTTTTGCAAAGGGCCAAGTTTACGGCGCATTAAGTAGGGTAAGGACATTGGAGGGTTTATTTATAAGCGATCTGGACCCACGGAAACTTTTAAGCAACCCTCATGATTCAGCGTCTTTGATGGAATTGGAAAGGCTGAGAAGCTTTGACACTGCTCAATAAAAATTACCCAAATAACTTTTCATACTTTTTTGTTATGTACATTTAATTTTGTAATGTATATTCATTTGCTAATATACAGTGGAGTAAAATAAAAGAGTTTTAAAACCTGTAACCCGACTACAAAAAAGCTCTAAAAAGTAAGAAATAATAACAAGTTTAAAAACTATAACCCGACTACAAAAAAAAAAAAAAAAAAGCACTGAAAGGTAAGAAACAAGGTAGGTGCTATTTAATATCATCGTCTTATTAAATAAAACAAGACGTTTGATATCTTAGCTATACCTGTTTATTTAGTTCTACGACTTGAACTCTCTGCAAGTTCCACATTAACAACATAATTCAATTCAAATGCTGTAGTCGTGCGTTGTCAACTACAGAAAAACAATTTGATAGAATAACATTATAACCTAATTTACCATTCTAATATATATATAGATCAAACTAATATGTTTGCTTGTGTATCAAGTTTAAATGCTTGCTTTCTGTAGTTGACAACGCACGACTACAGCATTTGAATTGAATTATGTTGTTAATGTGGAACTTGCAAAGGGTTCAAGTCGTAGAACTAAATAAACAGGTATAGCTAAGATATCAAACGTCTTGTTTTATTTAATAAGACGATGATATTTAATAGCACCTACCTTGTTTCCTACCTTTCAGGCTTTTTTTTTTTTTTTTTTTGTAGTCGGGTTATAGTTTTTAAATTTGTTATTTGATTGTCTGGTCAAAAACTCCACTGTTTTTTATTTCATTTCAACTATAAATTATTCTAATTTGTTATTTAAAAAGATAGTGTGACAAATGCTTTAACTCTCCCCGGGCACCTGCAATTAAGTAATAAAAAAGAATAAGTACCTGTTGGCATGCATTAAAAAAAAAAATCAATCCAAATGAGCATTGATAATTTTGACACCTTTTGATTTTTCATCCGATTAATGTAAAACCTAAAAATGTGTGAAGTAGAACAATTGATAAAAACTAAGACAGTTAAGAATTTTTTTGAACAAAATAAATAAAGCTAGTTAATAAAATTATAAGAAATAATATTTAAACTGAATTACAGAAAAAAAGCATTGATTTAAAACGAAAGTTTTTTAAATGGTTAAACCTCCTTCAACAGATACTCCCAAATAGCTGTCACCTTTAATTTGGACATTTTTGCAAGTCTCAGTCCTTTAATAAAGGTGATTCCATAAAACTTGCACTAAATACCAGACACTCTGAATTATGGAGTTATTTGAGCAAAAAGAAAAGTTCAGTTTTCGAGTGCTTTAAAAAAAAAATTTGTAGCCTATAGCTTTAAAAAGTGGCTATATTTATGAATGATTTTTCCTTTTTCCTGTCTTATCTACAAATTGCGCAGTTAAACTCAATACGCAGTTCAATTATTACTCAGCTGACAACATATGCAATGTTGATATAGCAGCATGAAATCAGTTTTTATACTTCAAGATGAATATGGGGGATTCTCCAAAAACCTGACATTTTCCAGTCACAATTCCTTTTAAAATAAAAATGTTTTAAAAAATCTTTTAAAAAAATTATACTATGTGTTAGGAACTTAATGAAGGAAAAAATAGAGGGAACTCACTTGCATGCATCCATCAAAAGGTTGCCAAAGTTTTTCATACCAGGAGAATGACAAGGAGTACCAAGAGAGTAAAAAATGATTTTTATCATTGGTTATCAAAAATTTTACAACAATAATAAAGAAATAACTGTAGTCTGAATCAAAAAGTACGTTTATTGCTTGACAAAACAAAATCTACTGAAAACTTTCCTTAATGGACACATCAAATAGCGAAGGCTTTTTTTTTTTTGAGACTCAGTCCCTTTTTAAATTTTGTTCCATATTCACCCTGAATAACTGATACTTCAAATAAGAGTTATTTAAAAATATATATTTTGTATATATAGTATAATTTTCTTTAAGCTAGCCATACCGTATGGCTATGTTTTTCAAAAAAAAAAACTGTGAATTAGTTTTACAGTAACTTTAAAAAACTGTTTATTTCTCGGCACAAATTTACTTAAAAGATGTTCTGTAAATTTTATGAGTCGGAAATTTAAAGTAACTTTACTTAACCTATTTGAGCAACGTCTCTGTTAAAATTTTAGTAGACGACAGATCTCTTTCTGAACAGATTCATCTGACCAACAAGAAAAACTAAAAGTTATAGAATTCATTTTACTGCTACTATTATACTAGTGCTTTAAAAATAATGCCAGGAGAATGACATTTTCATCATGCAAGGCCTGTTACCTATATGCCCAGAATTGTATTTATGGTAAAGAATGTTAGTTATCTCTTCTAACCTCTTAACTTAATCACACACTACAGGCAGAATTATTTTTTTATTTTATTTAAAACAGAAAGGTTGTTCAAAAGAAAGACGTAAAAAATGTTACCTCGCTTTTGAATTTTAAAATCGTACCGAGAACAAAAGGCAAATCGTATCAACAAAATACTCTATGAATCTAAAGAAGTAGTGAGAATAAACATTATGCTGTAGTGCTGCAGATTCAAAATTCCTTCGCTTTGCCTTTAATAATTGAACTTATTTCTAGGCCAGGAAAATGACTTGCAAACCTTGGGACAAACTTTTAAATGATTTACCTAATTTAATAAATTAAATCAACGAAAATATATTTTACACTCTTAAATGTGCATAATTCAGTTCTACAAATTGAACTTGTGAAATGTTCATGTAACATTTTTAAATAATTTAAGCACGTTTGAGAAACTGATTGGGACATGCAAAAATAGTGATTTGGTTATTCAAAACTTTTTGTAGGTAAAAGTAAATGAAGGATTGTTTTTATTTGAATGGAACCACATCAGAAAAGTCTTTCTAACAATTAGAAAAACAAAAACTCTAGGTCAAGCACTTTTTGTGCTATTCTACGAAAATATGATATTGTTAGGGTTTTGTAGAATTTTGCAGCCCTTCACCTACAAGAATCGCATTGCAGCTACACTATCTTATCATTGCGGAGTTTTTTTCCCCCTTTCCTTTCGTTATCAATTAGTTTAAATTTAGGTATTAATTCACAATGAAGATTGGATTCGTCAAAGTTCAATAACCTGTCAGCGATGATTTTTTTTTTATAGTTTTTGCGACAGAAACCATGTTTAAGTTTTTGTTACAAAGTCGACTTTTTCTTGTTACGGTAACCCGAAGGAACAGGAACAGTATAGCGAAAGCCATGTGACGTCTGCGTCGTTTGAAATTAAAAAAAAAAGAGCGACTTGTTCGTATTGCAAATTACTTTTTTCACTGATGATGTTAATGTGTATTGTTTTATCATATGAAAACAAAATTAAAAAATCTGGTATGGACCCCACACTACTTCCTTTTACGTGCAAATTTCTTGGTAGTTCCCTTAAGTGTTAAAAAAAGTGCTTGGAGTGAGCAAGGTAACAATTCAAATATTTACACACCTAATCTGCCACGAAACAATGCAAAAAATGTTTTACAATGGTTAATTTTCCAAATATTGCCGATTTTAACATCAGTCAGTGAATTTTTCGCAAAATATCGCCAATAGCGCCAAGTTGAACCCAAATTCAAAAAAAAAATTTTTTTTCGCCAAATTTGTGCCAACTTGGCGTAAAACACTAGGCGACCAAAAGCTTGGTGACATATCGCCAAGTGGTCGCGCCAATTCATATTACTTGAGTCTGCATTGAAATTAACACTGATTTACCCCCAAAAAGGGGTAAAACACCCCCTTGGGAACATTTGAATGCAACCACAAGGGGAGGTGCACAAGTAGACCATCCTCAGAGCCTACATACCAAGCTAGAAGCTTCTACGGCATATAGTTTTTGAGTTATGCGACCCACATACATACATACATCCGCACACACGTACATACAGACGTCACGATAAAACTCGTCGTAATTAACTCGGGGGTGGTTGAAAATGATTTTTCGGCTGTTTATATGTTGGTAGGTACATATGCACGTGCTGACAGGTCGAAAAAACTACTGAACATTCATTCGGGGGTGAGCAAAATCAAGATTTAGACCCAAATTTGAGTGAAATTTTTTTCGCGATCACAATACTTCCTTTACTACGTAAAAGGAAGTAAAAATCGAAAACTTCACTGTTGTTTTTCCGTAGCTTCAGAGTTGATCAGAATCATTGCATTTTCTATGTTAACGCGTTCAGATGTAAAGCGTAAGAATTTTTTTTTGAGAAATGTTGAACTGTTTTATTAATTTTTCACAATACGGCACAGCCTCCCCCCCCCCTTTTTATTCCCCAAATGCTTTTAAAACAGTGTAATATGTAAATGCTCCCCTGCTCCCCCCCAAATGATGGGGCCTGTTATGAAAAAGTAATCCGCCGTAGCAAAAAAAAAAAAAAAAAAACAATTAAATGACACAATGCTTGCGTTCGAATAGAGATACCGGTTGACCTGGTGATCAGGCCCGTTATTTCGAACTTTTCCGAGGGGGGGGGGGCTTAGACCCAATGTAACATGACCACTTACATGTAAATCTATTTATTTTTTTGTCCAGGGGGGAGGGGGGACGACTCCCCTAAATTACGGGCCTGCCTCCATTGCTTTGAAAACATATTTTATAAGCACTATAGCCGCTATATATACAGGCCGACGCATCAAGATTAAGTTTCACCACTTTGGATCCAATTCCTTAACTTTTACTTTCAAATTTTCATTGTTGCGGAGTAGGGTTACCAGAAAAAAGTTTTGGCACATTGCTAAGCTTTGCCAAATCCACGTGCCGCTAATAATTGCTCACAGTGAAAAATTACCAAAACGCGATTACTGACCAGAAAAGACAACCTCTCAAATACACAAACACGCGCTGGATCCAAAGTGGTGAAACTTAGGCAGGGATTCAAGTGAAACAGCACTGCGATCGCTTCGAATTCCAATCGCTACTGGAAATGAATTACATTATCATCAACTTAACTTGGCATGACGTCACTACGGGTGGAGCCAATAAGAGCTCACAAGCACTCAGCGATTTCCTCTTATTCGCCAAGTAGACTGTGACGTTGTATCTAGCTCGTTTTTCATAGGCAAACGTCACGCTGACGTCACGATGTTTTTATCAAGAAATGTTGTAATGTAATTCATTTCCAGTAGCGATTGTAATTTGCGATGGCCTGTTTCACTTGAATCCCTGCCTTAATCTTGATGCGCCGGCTCGTATATATAGGGGCCTTAGGCAGGGATTCAAGTGAAACAGGCAATCGCAAATTACAATCGCGACTGGAAATGAATTACAGTAGAACGTTTCTTGATAAAAACATCGTGACGTCAGCGTGACGTTTGCCTATGAAAAACGAGCTAGATAAAACGTCACAGCCAACTTGGCGAATAAGAGGAGATCGCTGAGTGTCTGTGAGCTCTTATTGGCTCCACCCGTAGTGACGTCATGCCAATTTAAGTTGATGATAATGTAATTCACTTCCAGTAGCTATTGCAATTCGAAGCGATCGCAGTGCTGTTTCACTTGAATCCCTGCCTTAATAAGCACTCACCACACTGTCCACTGACGTCATCTATCTATCCTACGATTTAACCGGTAGCTCTATTCGAACGCAAAAGTTCAAAGGTTTACAGGTGACAAATAAACGCATCTACATTACTCCATGTTGGCGAGTATGTTCAGTTATGTAATCTTTTTAACTGTGACTGAGATTTAGAGTTGTCATATTTCGTCATATGTTTTCACTACGCGAAGTGATTTTCATTTACATTGTATTTTCCTTGGAAAGTTTCTGAAACCGTGTTCGCTTTCAGTTATACTATCTTTTGTCTTCTGGACTAAAAAAATATTAGACAACAATGGGGTCTATTTTCACTCCAACGAACCAAATACGATTGACAAATGTTGCCGTTGTTCGTATGAAAAAAGGGGGTAAGCGATTTGAAATTGCTTGCTATAAAAACAAAGTTATGTCTTGGAGAAATAAAGTGTAAGTTTTAATTGTTCTCTTGTTTAACAAGTGTATCATTGATAAGATTCTGTCTGAATTGCATTTTTTTTTTTTTTCAATGGGTGTTCTAATGTTATTTAAATAGATCCAATGTATAATTTGGTATTTATCTGCAGTAGAGTCGACAAAGTCCAAAGAAGTTGAACCTTATGTCCCCTCAGATTACTTGAAACTTGGGGTTCCAGAATTTTTTTAGCAATTTAAAATTTAAATTTTGTGGAAAACATAAGTAGGTGCTCCTTTTATTTTCTTATGCAAAGAAGAGAAAGTGTGGTCTTCAAGAAACATTATCTCTCAAAATTCAACATACATTTAAATTTCCCTGGAATTAGTCGAAGGGCTTTCTGCAAATAGCATTTTCAATGGACCTTTGCTCCTAAGCCAAGAGTTACCCAAATTATTTATGCTAGCGTGTACCTAGTATAAAGTAGTATCCATATTTAAAACAATTGACAAAAGTATCTTATTGCTTTTGGATCAGGGTGGTCGTATAATATTCACGACCTTAAACTTTGACCTTCACTCAAGGGCCGACTGATAAAAGTTGAGAAGAAAGAAACTTCACTTTTTCTTGTGACAATACTACTAATACATTCTAAAAGTTTCAGGGAGGTTGAAGGTGTCAACTACCAGGCTCCCGTAGAGCTTGTCCAGCTTAAAAAAAATAGCTCTTAACAAAGTTTGTTAAGAGTAATGTAAGTTTGAGGAAAGTCTGTAAATTCCCATTCTGTTTGAAACAGGCTTTCCTCAAACTTACATTTCTGGGCTCTGTTTGCTCTATAAGAGGATTTTTGTCTCCAGCTCATTTAATTCTTATTCCATGCTGATGAGTGCCAGAAAGCGTGAAACTGCCGTCCATGAATGGAATAAACAAGCTGGTGGTGTATTGCATACTTCTACATGTTTTCTGAAACATGTTAACCCCCTCCCTCCAGGGTTGGCAAAGGTGGGCCCAGCCCAGAAAAACCCGCCGGGTTTTTCTGGGCGGGTCCACCAACAAAAACCCACCCGGGTTTTTGTTAATTTCTAAGTTATCAACAAATCTCATCTAAATTATACATACAAAATAAGTAAGAAATCAGGTTTGAGATAATTTTTCTTAGTTATTATTTTATTTTATAAAATAATTATTATTTCTTCAATTTTCAAGTCATTGTCCAGAAAATTTTCCTAGCTATGATACTACTTTTTGTTGCAAAATACTTATTATTATTATTATTTATTTATTTTTTGATAACAAATTTTAAAATAAATTGGAAATGAACCATTGAGTAACTTCTTGTAGATGGAAAAAATTGCTTAATTAATGTTTTATGATAATTTTGATTCAACACAGAAGTCATATAATGATAAAATACTGCAATTTTTGCTTTTATTCTGGAGCAAGAAAAATAAAATTTTGCTCTTCATTTCTTCTAACACTACTGCATTTAGTATATGATGATTTTCAAGTGCTATATTTATAGAGGTACCATACCACTGACTTTAAGCACTAAACCCTTTCTTTGATTTAAGAAAAACAAAAAAAAAAAAAAAAGCATCCACACGCAGTTTATTACTACTAAAATATTATGACAAACATTTATTAATAAATTTATAATTCTTGAAAGTTCTAATGTTAACCTAGTTTTTTCTTAAAATTATTTAAAAAAAAATCAATTAAGAGTCCCCCCTCTCCCCCCCATCTAAAATTAATCAGTTTTGGTTTTGAAAATAAGAAGGGGGGGGGGAGGGAGACACTTCTCTTATCTCAGAAACACACCATCATTGAGATATGCCTTATAAAAACATGCAAATAACATGACTAGATATTGAAGCAGGCTTCTTAATGAGAAAAGATGATTATTTCCATTAATAAACAAGTGCAAATGGTTTTAATTTTTTAATGGTATAAATTTAAGTTTTTGAAACTTTCACCCTTAAATATTCCTGAATTTATAGGAAATCCCATTTGCAACAGTTCTTCTATTTTGTAAAAGACAAGTGATAAAAGTTCATAGCTGAAACCATTGTCCAAAGCTTCTTAAATATACATATTAAATATTACAATTCTGTTGATGATATTATTAATAATATTAATTGTTAATTGATTGACATTGATTAAATGAATTCAGAACTTTAACTTAATAAACATTTTTATTTGAATGAATACATGCATTATATATCAATACCCGCATAAGAAATAAAATTTTAACCCCAGAAAAACCCGGGTGGGTTGGGTTTTTGTGGAAAAACCCGGGTTTTTGCCAACCCTGCCTCCCTCCCTCTCCTCAAAAAAAAAAAAAAAAACCCGCATTAGAGATTGAGAAAGAATAAATTGTAAATTAATCAATGTCTATTAATTGTGCGTGAAATAATCATAATTGTTTTTGCAGCCCAATTCTGTAAAAAAAGAAAGAACAGTTCAGGGTGTCAATGATTTAAATCAATTGATGTTTTTTTAAATCATTGATTTAAATCACTCTTTATTTTAATCCTTATAAAGTTATCCTGGACAATCCCAATTTCATTGTTATTGCCATTTTCTTTTAGAGCTTTGATTTCCGTCTAATAAATGCAGAAGTAATCCTACTCATCCCCCTTTCACAGATAGTCAAAGGTTGCAGTCCAAATTATATGTATGCACAAATAGTGTTATTTGTTTTGTCTAATATATGAAATAAAGAATGCATGCAGCTGCAGGGCAGGTATTACAAAGAGTGAATTGAGAGGAGAGGGACATCATAGGATGTGTATGATATACTTTCAGTAAAAGAAAAAACTAAAACAACCAGACAGAAGATGAATTTTCTATGCCTTACATTAGCAACTTGGGGGTCCTTATCAGTGGATGAAATGAAGTATGATTCCATCTTTACAAAACAAAAGCAAAATAAAGAGGGGCGGGGTGGCTGAATGAGGTGCTGCTTAATGTCTTTATTTTCTTTAATTTTTCTGCATAGTGGTGTTTCATAATTTTGTTTATTGAAAGTGATTAGAATCATATGTATTTGCATTGAATCTGGTTTTATATCAGTTTTTTGGTGAAGCTTTACTTCAAAGGTGTTTTTGTATTTTAAAAAACTTAAAGGTAAGTCGTTCATAAATGTAAATTAATTAATAACTGAAGTTTCTAATTAAAAAAAAATCTGATTTTTTCATATATTTTTTAAAAAATCATTGATTTTTTTACACACTGGTTCATATTCATTTACGTAAAACACGGAAACTAATAGCATTTGCGTTAAAATAGTAGCTATAAGATTGCCAGCTGCATAGATTTATAAAAACTGATTTTCTGTTATTTTTGATTCACATTCAAGTGCACAGTTTTTATAATGACTTATTTTCTTTTCATTTCACTGTTCTAGTGTTCATAGAAGTGTTCATCCAGTTATCCTTAAATTCTTTGCATTGCTCAGTGACATTATTAACCTTTTATTTTTGTTTTCTTTCATATATCATTTTTTAATTTAGGGAAAAAGATATTGATGAAGTATTACAAACTCATGTGGTTTTTACTAATGTATCAAAAGGTCAAGTTGCTAAAAGAGAAGATTTAATGAAATGCTTCGGTAAAGATAACCAAACTGAAATATGTGAAGAAGTAAGAAATGAAAATTATTTTTTGATTTTTTTTTTTTTTTTAAGTTAATTTAGTTACAATTGTATAAAAGAAAGCAAAATGATAAACCTTAAAAGTGATTTTCTCACTCATTAAGTAAATGATACTGTATTAAACTGAAAGAAAAATTTCGATTTTTTTTTTTTTTTGACTTGGAAGAAGAGAAGTTTTTTAAATCTCTAATTTAAGTTTGTTGTATTATCAAGATCAAAAGCATTCGACTCATTTTCATCAAGTATGATAAATTGTTTCAGAATCTTCCCTTTAAAAATTTCTTTTCTTTTCTCAGCATTAAATTATTAATTGGTTCTCTCTGTCTTTAAAAATGTTTCTATGTTGCTGGCACAGAGCAAGACATTTTAATTGGGATCAAGATTTTAAATTATGGTGCCCCGCTTCTGATTTATGTTGTCGTATTTTAATTATTATCATAAAACCAGAAGCTGAATATTCCCTTGTAATGTTTAAAAATTTTTTTGATAAGTGGCGTACGTAACACCCCCACAGTGCAGGGGACGTACAAGTTGTGAGGATCATAAGCGTAGCGTCGCCCCTCATTTGATCAACATAAGTGAAGAAAAATCAAAACATACTGATGTTTATAAAAGCCAACAAGACATTAGAATAAACAATGGGGATCCTGCTAATGGTACGGCATCTGTAAATATTAACACTGAACCTTTTCAGCCTAAAGACTCATAAAGTTCAAAAATGTCAGGGAAAACTTAGAAGTTTTAAAGACTCTTGGTACTCTAAGTTTCCGTGGCTTGAATATAGTCTCATAAAGGATGCAGCTTTCTGTTATTACTGCAGGTTATTCTCTTGTGAAAAATCAGGTCGAGGTGAAGATAAATTCACTTGAAATCGAAGCAGTTTTGGACTGAGAGAAAAATTAGTGGTAACACAATTTGCGATAATTTGTCTTCTGCTCATACAAAACAAGTAGAACAAAATAGAGTTTACTTGAAATTCATAATTGAAAATGTTTTGTTTCTGGGAAAACAATGCTTAGCTTTAAGAGGGCACGACGAAGCAACGTCATCTCTTAACAAAGGAAATTTCCTGGAGTTGCTGCAGCTCCGTGCCAAAGATAAAGGAGTAGAATTTTTACAAATGATGGACTCAAAAACTCATTTGTATAAGAGTGGACATATTCAAAATGAAATAATAGACATAATAAAAAACAAGATTATAATTGATATTGCAACTTAAGTAAATTCTGCGTCTGCTTTTACAATCATTTGCGACGAGACAACGGATTGTAGCACAAAAGAGCAAATAAGCATTTGTGTGAGGTATCCGCACAAAACAGAATATTCAATCTTAATTAAAGAAAGATTCTTGGGATTTGTTGATGTTGAAGAAACGACGGGAGAGAATTTGTACCGGATAATTAAAGAATACCTGCAGAAAACAGGGATAAATTTGAAGAAACTGCGTGGGCAAGCGTATGATGGTGCATCAAATACAGGGTTGCCACAGGCTACTTAAATGCTACTTTTTGCTGCTTTTTTTGGCTCTTGGCGACTTTGGAGACTTTTTTTGAGCATAAACAGGCTAAAAAGCAACTTATTTTCACTGGAGCTACTTTTTTGGAGACTTTTTTTTTTCCAAAGCAAGTTTTCATTCGAAAATCTTGATTTTTTTTTGCCCTATTTTATTTTATTTATTAATTTGAAACCCATTATTTTTTATTCTTATTTCTTTGTCACCTAAAAAAAAGAACATTCCTTTGCCTTTTATTATGAACAGATAAACTATTATTTTTTTAAATCAGAGAGGGGCTTAGATTTTTGAATAACCTCTTTGCTACTTTTGCTATTGGGTAAAAAGTGATTTGCTTAATAGCCATAGCTTCTGAGGAAGGGAGGTGGATC
Organism: Uloborus plumipes; assembly: GCA_038373865.1. NCBI lineage: Eukaryota > Metazoa > Arthropoda > Arachnida > Araneae > Uloboridae > Uloborus > Uloborus plumipes. The sequence continues at coordinate 25,964 of JAXGGA010004167.1, read as the reverse complement.
TATTTATTTGATATATATTTGGGAAAAATCGGCTCAAAGTTTAGTCGATTGAAGGAACTGACTTATTTAAGACTTTCCTTCAACTGAATTTTGATAATAAACAGCTGATTAAGTAAAAATTTATTTTTAGGAACTTACAGACATCAAGCATGAGCTTCGCCCATAATTCTACACTGTTAGAGATTTCAATAACTGTGCACATCATGTAATTTCAATTATTTTAGAATTTAACAGCTATTTTAACATCAGCTAACTGAAGCATATTATATCCATAGTTTTTTTTTTTTTTTTCAACCTTCACTTTTATTTTTTATCGATTGTAATTAGTTTTTGGTGGGAAGTGTATTAAATATTTAGCAAATGAGCTTTTTATTGTTAAATTTCTTACTTGCAATAAGTATTTTTTCATTTTAAACCTTAATCAACTTCTTTTTTATTTTATTAATTTTTTAAGGGATAGTTTTTGCATCAGCTTCCATTTGAACAGTTGGAATGTGTGAAAGTTGAAATAACTCATTAAATAATATTTTTAGAATTAATGATTAAATAGAGGAAAATTATACAAAGTGATATAAATTAAACAAGGGTATTAGAGGTGTATTGTTTAAATTTTTTCTTTATTTTAAAAAGCTCATTTATTTGCAATTTTTAAGTTTGTGTGATCTTCTACCTTCCAAAAAATAAGAATACTTTTGCACAATTTTTGGGAGTTTTTTTTTTTTTTTTTTTTTGAGTATACATCAAAATTTTGTAAAAAGACAAGTACATAAAATTTATTCTCATTTTTACTGAAACTTTCATTTAAAAATTAAAAAAAAAAAACTCCGCAACTATTGTAAGCATGATTATTCACTTGCCACAAAAAGTACTGAATCGCTGATTTTGTTTCACTGTTGTCAAGTTTTGTAATATTAGCATGATATTTCTAATTTTTTGCAAGGAACAAAGTACTAGTTAACATTATGATTAAGAGCTCTATTTCTCCACTTCAGACTTTCATCACAAGTCCTCCCTCACACCATCTCATGTTGCAGAACCAATATGTGGAGTTAGGGTCGTATTGAAGGGGTGGGTTTTTGGGTTCAAACCACTTCCAAAATTTTTCAAAACTATGAAAAAAATGCTTTTTATAGTTTCTCACTGACAAAATTATTATTGCTGTTTATTTTAATTTCTTATTTACTTTGAAACTGCAATTAAAAAATGAAATTATCATTATTGAATAATTGTACAAATTAAGTGTTTTTTCTGCAGTAATTATTTTTATTGTAGTTGTAAACATACCTCAACAGTACACCTTTCCCTGCAAATTTTTAATACCACTAAAAGAACTCCAAAATTTTTCAAACTTGTAAGTACGAAACTCTATTTTTAACACATCTTATAAGTGCCCCCCGTGAAATAGAAATTTTAAAAGTACTCCTTCAAATGCGCTTGTATGAGTAAGTCCAGATTTTTTTCTTCATTGAAAATATGAGTTTTTTTTCTCCATTTTCATGTCCCTTTTTTAATAAGTTTTGTTTGGCAACTTTTTTAATTTTGTGACTACTTTTTTGCAACTTTTTTATACGTTTTTGGCTATTTTTGCTACTTTTTTAATGAATTTTTCCTGTGGCAACCCTGCAAATATGAGCGGGATATTTAACGGAGTGGCTGCAAAATTCAAAGATGAGGAACCAAGAGCCCTTTACACCCATTGTCATGCTCATCTTCTAGATTTGGTAGTAATGCGATTCTGTGAAGAAATTAAGGAGCTTCGAAATGCTCTTAGCATTGTTAATTCTTTGTAGGAGGTTTGTCCGGAAAATACGTATAAAAGTTGAATAAAAACCTTATTTACCAATTGGCAGCCATTGGCAGGTTGCATTACTGTTATAGACAATCCTATCAACTCTCAGTTCAAGTTAGAACTCTCTACGTGTAAATTTGAGTGTGGTTGCTGGTTGAAGGTAACCCTTTTTTCAAACCGCGTCAGAATGAAGCTATCTCTGATTGAGGAACAGCGCATCAACATCAAATTTCTTGCAAAGCTAGGCCAGTCTGGCTAAGTTCGACCAGATCTGGCACAAGGGGGCAGGTGGATCCTTCATCACGACAATGTCCCGCACACAAGTCACTCGTGCGTGAGTTTTTAGCCCGAAGCTCAATCATTGTGACTGACCACCCGCCTTATTCACCCGATTTAGCTCCTTGTGACTTCTTGTTCCCGAAATGCAAAATGGTGCTTCGGGGGCGGCACTTGGGAGATGTGAAAGCCATCAAAGCAGAAACGACAAGGCAACTAACTGAACAGCATCACAACTGAACACTTTCAGCAATGTTATCAACAGTGGAAACAGCATTGGCAGAAGGGTATTTTGTCGCAGGGAGAGTACTTTGAAGGAGACCATGTTGTAATACCGGAACAATTGAAAAATAAAGTTGTTGTTCAATTTTTATACGTACTTTCCGGACAAACCTCGTACAACTTAATCAATGCATTTGCAAAAAGATTTGCTATATTTGAAAGCATTTGCAAAAAAAGTGAAGAATCAGTTTTCAGAAAACTTTGCAGTTTGTCCAAAACACATTGGACAGTTCGTCATCGTGCTTTATCGGCAGTAATAGAAAATTTTCAAGAGATAATTCTGACACTAGACAAAATTTCTGATGATTCGTCAAGTGCAAAAATAGCCAGTGAAGCAGATAGATTGCTGAAATTAGTATCGAACTTTGAGTTTATATTCTGCTTAAAATTCTTATATCGTGTTTTAAGTGTGACAGATATTCTGTCAAATGAAATACAAAGCAAAACCTTGGACATTTCATTTTTTTTTTTTTTTAAAGTAAAAGCACTATTACACAGCTTATCGTCTGAAAGAAATGATGAACATTTCAAGCGCATTCGGGAGGAGACTGACGCTGTTTGCGAAAAACCCTCTTCTGATGGTTTCGATGTCAGAAAACCACACCTGCAGCGGAAAAGAAAAGTGCCAAGAAGACTTGACGATGTTAATTCTAGATCTGCATTTTTTCCAGCATCTGCAGAAGAAGAGTTTAAAGTAAACATTTATTACCTAGGATTGGACACTATCCTCTTGAATTTAAGACAGCGATTTTCTGAAAACGATTTTAGTAAAGTTACAGCTATTTCAGACTTACTTTCGATGTCAGAAAACCACACCTGCAGCGGAAAAGAAAAGTGCCAAGAAGACTTAACGATGTTAATTCTAGATCTGCATTTTTTTCAGCATCTGCAGAAGAAGAGTTTAAAGTAAACATTTATTACCTAGGATTGGACACTATCCTCTTGAATTTAAGACAGCGATTTTCTGAAAACGATTTTAGTAAAGTTACAGCTATTTCAGACTTACTTTCGATGTCAGAAAACCACACCTGCAGCGGAAAAGAAAAGTGCCAAGAAGACTTGACGACGTTAATTCTAGATCTGCATTTTTTTCAGCATCTGCAGAAGAAGAGTTTAAAGTAAACATTTATTACCTAGGATTGGACACTATCCTCTTGAATTTAAGACAGCGATTTTCTGAAAACGATGTTAGTAAAGTTACAGCTATTTCAGACTTACTTTTTAACTTAAAAGGGCCGATAAATGAATCATGTGCAAATAATATTCAAAAGTTTTACAAAATCAAAGGTGATGTAACCACACAACTCCGATTTTATCAAAATTATGCTAAAATAAATTTCATGAATCTGCCTCCTACTCTACCAGAGTTTAGCAACTCATTCATGAAACATAAATTATCTGCCAGTATCCCTTCTGTTTTGGAATTATTTGAAATAGCGCTGTCGTGGCCTATTACTACAGCAAACGCAGAGCGATTCTTTTCTACTCTTCGCCGTCTGAAAACATATTTAAGAAGTACTATGGGACAAGATAGATTGAGCGATTAGCACTAATGGCTGTTGAACAAGAGGTTACAGCACAATTGATGGAGCCCAACGGACTTGACGATTTAGTGGGAAAAATTTGCATCTTTAACCAATAGAAGGCTGAATCTCTAATAATATAATAAGGTAATGTATACTTAAGTTTGTTTAGTTAAGTAAGAAGCAAAACATTTGTCTTTGTGAGGAAAAAATTACTGAACAAACCAAGATATTTGTATCAAACACGTATTCTAAAGCGTAGCATAAGTAACTCAGAGTAATAAGCAAGGCTTCATTTGTATAGGAGAGGAGTGGAAGCTGAGCTACTGAACTTCCTTTTAATTTTATGCAAATTTTATCATTTCAGGCGAAGTTAGTAATGTCTTAATAACAAAACGATTTAATATTTTTTTGACAATGAAATGTATTGAAAAATGATCTTGCGCAGTTGTATGAAAAGAGCTTATCTTGCTGCATTTCCTTAATGTACTCTTTGAATCAGAGTTTAAGTACTAATGATCATTTAAAAAATATAAATAATAATTATAAATCTTTAAATATTACATCATGTGATGCAGTGACAATAAAAGTATTTGCTTTCATAACCGTATACTTTATGTATTTCCTTTTTAGGGAAATTAGAAAAGGCTAACTATAATCAACGAGCTCTTGAAATAGTTACTGCCAGCACAGGGGGGCTATCCTTCCACTAAAGAAGTAGAACAGTAATAACTAACATAAATTGTAGTATATCATAATGTTATTCCAACCTTTTTATGCGATTGTTTATATATGTTAAACTTTGTATGTAGTTAATCTAGAAATAACAATATTAAATCATACTCACTGGAAGAGTGTAAACAGTGTTCTTTCATCTCAATTAGCGCTAGAAACTCTTTTTTTTTTCTTTCTAAAATTGAGTCACCTCAACATATTTCTTCCTCTCGAGCATTTGTTGAACAACAATAGTGATAAATGAAAATTTAGTTAATATAATGTAATATAATATAGTTAAAAGTTCTTATGACGATTTATTAAGCGGGGCAAATTAGTTTTCTCTAAAAACTTTGTAAGGTAGTTCATGTTGATAAAATAAATACATAACTCGTGTCACATATTTAGTACCTGGGGACCGAGTCCGCTCGTTAAAAAAAAAGAGGTTTGTAAACTCGTGTTTCTTTTAAAATACGAAGTACTTATTTAGATAAACTTGAAAAGCATTTTTAAGCCTTTGGTTGCAATTACGCATTTAAAACAGCCGTAATTTGTTTTAAAAAACGCAACCATATTTAACATTTTGAAGCAAAAATGGGGCACCGGTGTCCCCTGAACGAAACACCGATTTCCCATGAATATTTTACCTTTTACGCAGAAAGGGACACCACTGTTCTGTGCTGTATTACATAACCAGAAAATTTTTTAAATGCTAAATATAATATTTTCCCCTTATTTTACTGTAAATTAATGCAGAGTAATAAACAAAGTATGAAAAATACGTTGATAAAAATTCTGCGTCAAGGGGTTAATCCATGCTCACCGTGAAATCACACCCAATTTCATTTCATTTGGCGTCGAAGGCGCGGGAGGGGTTGATGAGAATATATGCAGAGTCCCTGTTCTCCAACGCATTTAGTCCAGTTGGTTTTGACTTTCACTTCACTTGACACTCCAAGGTTCCCCCCGTACATACCACAACTCATGGTTTAACCGGGATGGGGCCTTGAAGAACCCTCTGTTCATTTTTGAGCCAGACCCAAGGGCCGAGCAGACCCTTGGCCCAGCATCCCCCTGAGGTATCGTTTCACTTGAAGGATTAAATGACCACGAACATTTTTAACGTCCCCCAGCCACCATTTATGAAGACTGTGGATCTTTGATCAGCTGGGCTTCCTCTATATGATCGGCACGGGACCCTCCGGTTACGAGTCCGACGACTTACCGATAGGACTACAAAATCTAAATTTTATCTAAATACAAAATTTTATCAAAATCGTTTGAGCCGTTTTCGAGATTCAAAATATATATATACAAGAATTGCTCGTCTAAAGATATTAGATGTAATTTTGTTTAGAAACTTAATATTTTAAGAATGGGTTTCATATTTATTGATTTTTTACCTGAAATATCTTTCTAAACACTCTTGAGGAGGAAAAAAAGTATTTTAAAACTAACTATAACACTTTTATACTCAATTTTGAAATCACACTTGAAAAGTAAAGTAATCTGATTTTTATATATTGTAAGTTACCATAAAATTCAATAGATGTCGGTGGACAATTACCACTGCTTTTATCCCATGGCTTTTGAATAAATGAAACAGCTTGTTATCTAGTGAAGCCTTGCTTAAACATTTCAATTGCCAAATACCATAATTTGAACTTGCCCTGATGTGATTAAATATGAAATCCAATTGTTATAACAAAACGTGGTCGCCACTGAAACGTAACAATGAAAGTAATCACAAATAAAATGGCGAAATAAAAGCTTTTCAAACTTTCAATGAAGGCACAAAAAAAAACGGGGGGTTTTGTGAAAACTCGCGTTTTTACAGAAAAAACGCCGACGTAGATGAACTCAGAAACCAAAACTCTATCTAAATACAAAATTTTATCGAAATCTTTAGAACCGTTTTCGAGATCCGAAAAATAAATAAATAAATAAATCTATAAATATATATACAAGAATTGCTCGTTTAAAGATATTAGATTTATAATCGTTTTACATAAATAAGATGAAGTGTGAATTTTTTCAGTTATGTTGTAGTAAATGTTATAGCCTAGTTGCAAAATCGGTTGGAAATTTCTCCTACTTTGGTAGTATTCACGGAGTTTTCCAAACAAATAAATAAAAAATGTCTGCGCCTCACCCCCTTTGAACACTTTTGATGTCGCTAAATTTAGAACAATTGGAATGCGTGATAACTGGTAACTGAGAAAAAAAGTTGAATGTGCGTAAAATTTATCGGTGCATCAGAAAAATAAGATTTAATGGCTCTCTTATAAAACAATCTAGGTAAGGGGGAGGGGGATGGATAGGCTCCTCCTCCACTCCAAAAATTAAAGTTCTGTGCCCCCCCCCCCCCAAAAAAAAAAAAACTTCTGGTCACGCTACACCTATGGTGAGGATGCAGGCTTCTGAAAAATAGCACTTTAAGTAAAATCCTTTTTATAGTTAAAAATAATTTCCTTCTGGGGTGGGGGCACCTAAAGACAATGTACGCTACTGGTTTTGATTACAAAAAAGCTTAAAAATTTAATTTTAAAAAGGAAAATAAAGCCTTAAAATGTAAATATCTTTCACAATCTATGAAATTGAATAATATTTTATGCCGCGTTGTAGTTTCCTATTTTGACCTCTAATTTAATTTAAATATTGCATTATTTTCAAAATATTTGTTTGCAATAATAAAAGAAAATAAAACAACTTGAAAAGCAAATGAGCAATAAAGCTGTAAAAATATGTTTTGGCAATAATAGGACTGCTTGTTTCAATGCAAAATTTTGAGTTTGTGGGCGAAAAGATGTTCCTAGTAATGCCAAAACACGTTTTTACAGTTTTCCCGCTCATTTGTGCTTTTTAGGATGTTTTATTTTTTCTTATTTTTCAAGCACAAAGGTATTTATTTATTTTTATTTATTTGCAGATTTTATCAAAAGGTGAATTGCAGATTTCCGAGAAAGAAAGACAAGTACAATTAGAATCAATGTTCAAAGACATTGCTACCATAGTTGCCGACAAATGCATCAATCCAGACACGAAAAGGCCGTATCCTGTCAGCATCATTGAGAAATCTATGAAAGAGGTTCACATATCACTGAAACCCAATAGAAATTCCAAACAACAGGTAACTATCAAATGTCGCAATGCACCGCCGGCTCGATTATTCCATCCAAGGACTGCAGTTTCGTGCTTGTGAGCACTCATCAGCCTGGAATAGGAAGTAACTGAGCTGGAGGGTAGGAAATACTTTCTGCTCCAGGCTCACGAGTGCTAACAAGAACGAAAATGAAGTCCTTGCATGGAATAACGGAGTTGGCGGTGTATTGCATGTTTCTGCCTTAGCTTTGGCTTAGGGGCGGTTACTCACTGTTTTATACCAACGCCTCCTAAATACTAAATGCCTGTAACTTTCTGGCTTTTAGCACAGAGCAAAATTTCATCCTTGGTTCAGGATACACTGCCATCTACCAGAGTTCTTCGAGAAAGAGAAATTAATGATTGGTTCATTTCTAAATTTAAATTTAAAAATCAACCAATCAAAAAATTTGTTTCGAATATTGTTTGGATCCATCGCCAATAGCTGCAAAATGCAATTTGTTCACAATACACTGCCATCTACCGGAGTTCTTCAAAAAATTAACGATTGGTTCATTTCTGAATTTAAATTTAAAAATTAACTAATCAAAAAATAACAACGACATTATCGGATTGCCGCAAGGTGGCGTTTAAAGCTGAACCCATCTCTACGGTAGCGAAGCAAATGTTATAGGCATTTAGTATTTAGGAGGCGTTGTTTATACCCGAGTTCTGCCTTAAAATTTACTAGTTGTACTGTACCAAGTACGGTCTCTCGCTGGTGTTCTAATTTCACATTAGCTACCAGTTTTTTTTGGTTCTCTTTGCTCTATAAGAGGTTTTCTTCCACCAGCTCGGTTACTTCTTATTCCAGTCTGACGAGTGCTAACAAGCACAAAACTGCAGTCCTTGGATGGAATAGCAGAGTTGGCGGTGTATTGCATGTTTTTCTGCCTTAGCCCTAACTTTGGGACGGTAACTTACTTCTTTATCATATATGTTGTTTTAAAAGTTCCCAATAAAACCACGTACAGAAGTTTAATTTAAAAATTTGCTATTTTAGTTTTCTATGTAGAGTATACTGTCAATTATCCGCAAAGGTCTGGGAAAGAAAATTCACATATAATTTTCTTTTCGTAGAGCAAGCATTTTCCCCTAAGGATGTGTAGTAGGCTGAAAAATAATTGTACGAAATGCAGTCAGGAATTAAAAAACTATGTTCTAGCAGCAAGAAACAAACACAATTGACTGATTTCTTCAAAAGCATTGCAAGATTGAATTTGGTGATTTTGCTGAATATTTTGTACAGAAGTGTATTGTGTACTTTATCGAGTAAATTGTTTTACCTGGGCATTATCATAAGTACTTTTTCTTTTGAGATTTTATGAACTTACAACAAAAAATATAAACAACTGTTATTGCTGTACTTATTTTCAAAGGCAATTTTTATCTTATTTATCCCCATCCCGTGTTTTATAACTGTTTCGTGTTATCGGCAAAACCCATGCTATCCATTTCCAGTGTTAATCTGGGAATATACTGTAGTTGCATTTCATTTACATTTTTTTAAACGTGATCTTAAAGAGTGCATAATATTCCTCATGACATTTATATAGATTTTTCACTAATTGTGGAAAGTATTTAGTAATGTGTAATCTTTATGGCTACCTTTCTCTCACTGACAATTGCTGGCACTATGCAATCACTGTGACCTCCTAAAAATTTCAATTTTTTTCTGAGGATGGGGACATTTGAAGATGTAGATATATGTGCAGGCTCATGTTTTATATTTCAGTGAAATTTCTAATTCATTCGGTAAATTAAGAATTTTCCTCCACCCAAAAATTCAATAGCTCTACTGACAATGTGGAACCTTATAGTTGTTTAATAGTTATTGCTGTTAACTTGCATTCCCCCTGTTCACAAGTGTAAATGATTGTATTGCTTCCAGTCAAATACCCAATGCCAGTGTTTTATAGCAAAGTTAGGCAATTTTAGGTTTCACTTTTCTTTCAGCTTTTTTAAAATTAAAAATAGAGATTTGCAAATGTATTATGCATTGGCCGTTGAAGAAGTTACTTTTTAGTTTGTGTAGTAGGAAAATATAAAGTAAAATAGGTTATATAATATAATCATGTAAAATATGTTGTTTTTTTTCCCCTTATAGTCTCTTGAAGTCATTAAGAAATTGCAGGAAGTTATGCCTATTGAACGCTCACAAATGAAATTAAGAGTCTCTATCCCAGGGGGAAAAGCATACAGAAATAAGTTGAAGGAGCTTGCAGCCAGTATAGAATCACAAAACATGGATGAAGGGAATCTACAGATGGTAAAAATTTTCGCTGTACTTCTATTCTAAGATCCCACCGCAGTTTATCTACACTCATAGCGTACACTCACCTATGTATATGTCAAATTAAAGCTGATTTTTTTCTGAACGTGATGCACTATGTAAAAGTGCCTGAAACCTATAGGCAGCCTGGCCTAAACAGGTCACATGAATGTAGTATTTCTACACTCATAGCGTACACTCATGACTCATATATCAAATTGTAGTTAATTTTTTTCTGAATGTGGTGCACTAAGGCTGCCTATGTAAAAGGGGCCGCAACCTCTACTGGCCTGAAGTTTAGGCTCCAAAATTTCAAATGGTTATAAAAGACGAAAAAATTGGTCGATTCTTTTGCTTTTTTTACTAAAATTATTCTTAATGTGAGTACTTTTTCGAAAAAAAATTGATGAACTTAAATTTCAAAAATTGCCGATAGGGGGCGCTTTAGACTTTGGAGCTAAAAACAACTACTTTTTACCGTTTTTTTTTCGTATTTTCGCAATTAATTCAAAAAGTTCAAACTCTAACTTAAATTTTGAGCCCAAAATATCAACTAATTTCCAGTTTTTAGCAATATTCGGACCAAACGTCAAAAAATGTGTTTTTCTGCTTTTTAACTTGTCCTTTCATGTAAAAAAGATTATTAAAATCATCTGGCGATACTAATAATGTGAAAATAAAATTAAATGCACACTTTCTGAGTTGTAAAATACAAAATTTCTGGGTAAAAAAAATGTTGAAAAAAAAATATTTTTTCTTTTTTTTAGTTACGAAAGGGTTAATCTGATTTTATTTTAACATTATCAGGTGATTTTAATAATTTTTTTACATGAAAGGACTAGTTAAAAAGCAGAAAAACACAATTTTTGAGGTTTGGTCCGAGTATTGCTAAAAACTGGAAATTAGTTGATATTTTGGGCTCAAAATTTAAGTTAGAGTTTTAACTCTTTGAATCAATTGCGAAAATACGAAAACAAACGGTAAAAAGTAGTTGTTTTTAGCTCCAAAGTCTAGAGCGCCCCCTATCGGCAATTTTTTAAATTTAAGTTCATCAATTTTTTTTCAAAAAAGTACTCATATTAAGAATAATTTTAGTAAAATAAAGCAAAAGAATCGACCGATTTTTCCGCCTTTTATAACCATTTGAAATTTTGGACCCTAAACTTCAGGCCAGGCTGCCTAGAGGTTGCGGCCACTTTTATATAGGCAGCCTTAGTGCACCACGCTCAGAAAGAAATTAGCTTCAATTTGATATCTGACTCATGAGTGTACGCTATGAGTGTAGATAACCTGTGGTGGGATCTTAGACTATTCCTAATTTGAAATGATTATTTCTATCTGGCAGGGGCGGACTGACCATGTGGAAGATGTGGAAAATTCCACATGGGCCGCACCTACTTTGAGCCGTTTTTATACATTTATTTATTTTTTTCTAATTAGAAAAATAAAATTTCGAAAAAAAAAAAAAAAGTTGGGCCGGCCCAGCCGTTTTCACGTTTGAAATCACAGCTAGAACTGTCTCTTTCTAGAGGGGAAGGGGGGTGTTAAGTCGCTGATTACTCAGTGAAAGTCAAGGCCGAGGGAAACAATGGCTTTGTGGGGTCTTCGTCTAAAACGATGCTTAAGGCATCCTGGCTTAAGTCTCCAAATTGTGTCTCTTTTGCTATCTCTGTTCGGAATTGATGCTTCGAGGGTTTCTAGTATGGAGCGTTATATTGGGGGGTGTGGCCTTTTTTATGGCCATCTGAGATCTGAGGCTGCCTGGGAAAAAGTTGAAATAAGAAAAAGGCGCCATTCGAAGAAAAGGATGTATTGGGATTCTTAAGTAACATGAGAAACGAAAGCTAAACATTTTTTTTTCTTTTCTTCTTTCGTGCTTCCCGCCACTTTTTATGCAATGGATAGACCCATGGCTTTTTCAACCAATTAGGTTCTCAAAATAACAAAAACGAGTCTATCGTTATACGTCGTTCTTGAATCAACAGTGACAAAAATCTTTTCGAGGTAAGTTTAATATTTTAAATAATGTGTTTGTTAAACTTTTGCTGTAATACGAATTTGAAATATAATTATTATAAATTGAATATATTTTTGTTTATCTGAGTTTAAATTCCTAAAGGTACAAAAAGTATAAAGGTTAAATTTAAAATGTACTGGATATTTCATTTCATTAGAAATATATTGCAAAAAAGCTTTCATAACAATTTCTTGTGAACTCTTGTTAATTTTTAAATTGATATCAGCTTAAAATTTCAAAAAACAATCAGCATATAACGTATTAGAGTTACAATCCGCATTAAAAATTACCCATGTAGATACAATCTTTTACGTGATTTGGCTCGAATTTTAAGCCAGAAAATGTCTTACATTCTGGATACACTCATACAATCTTGAGAAGGGGGGGGGGGCACAGACCTCGAAGTTTAGGAGTGCAGACTGGGCCTTCACTCCCCTCCCGCCTATTTTTCACATATATTTTTCGTTAGAGAAACCTTTGCTCTTACTTTTCGGATAAATTTTTTCACTCATAATTTATTCAACTTTTTTTGCTCAGTTACCAGGCTAAATTTAGACGGGGCTGTAAGTTACTACAGATATGGGTCTTTTTTAGTATGATCAACTTTTTTGATAACAAAACACCATTAGTCCACTTTTATGTGTCTTTTTCGCTGATATTCCTCACATTTTTTAATGCTCTTTCTGTTGTTTTTTGGATTAATCTAATAGTTGGATCTGTATAAGAAAAGTAATGCAATAATCTGCTTGCTTGGTGGCAGGCCCGTCATTTAGGGGGGGGGGCAGGGGGGTCAATCGGCCCCTTTACTTTGAGAAATCAATGTATTTACATATAAGTCAGGCGTGTTTTTTTATGTTTTCCGATGAAATTGCATTGTGTTTGGACCCTTTGCCCCCCCTTCCCGAAAAACTTGAAATGACGACCCTGCTTTGCGGTGTAGACTATACTAAATTTCAGCGGGACCGGGGGATTTCCCAACGGGGGAAATTTTGAAAAACGCTATAAAATTCAACATTTTGAAGCCTTTTATAAAGTAATTGAGTAAACAATAATAGGAAGAAAGAAGAGTCAAATAAAACCCCCTTAAAAGTGATACATTTCATAAAAGAATTTTCGATCGACAAAAAAAAAAAAAAAAAAAAATTATATAAAATAAATATGCTTGCTCAACTTTGAATTATCTTCCAGAAATAAGTCATAACACAATGACAAAATTTGAAGGAATTCAAAAGTAAGCTTCAAGAAACTTACCGGAAACAATTGTAAATAATAGCACAGGTAAGTTTGTCATAGCATTTAAGTAAAAAGTTTGTAAATCAAGTATGAGACAAGAATTATGTATTCAGATTATCTACAGAAACAACGTAGTAAAAAACAGATTTTAGACACAAATAAATGATTTATTTTGTTATATTATATGCACTATAAGATTTTTTCAGCAATTATCTTGCATTTGGTACGGTTTTTTTATATATGATTATGACTGACAAATCCTTGAAAGAAATATTTAGAAAGTGAAAATTTCTGATTTATGATGAAAGATAATTAACTCTATGCTGAAGTCTATACTTTAAAATAAATATTTACATTTTTCATTTTACAACCTGACACAAGATGCAGTCGCGTAATTGTTTTGTTTTTTTTCTCTCTCTCTCTCACAATGAGCCAGATTTTATGAAAATAGTATTTTCAAGTTAAAATTATTTTCTAGTGTAGTAAGCAGTTACATAGAATTTTCAAATTTATACCACAAAAAGGACCATATAAAATAGTTGTGTTTACGCCCAATCATCACACACGCCCACCGTTTGATGATTCCATACTTTTTTAAATTATTGTTTTAGTAACGCAACAAAAATGGAAAAGCGCAAGATAAAATACAGTGCAGCCAGGAAAATGGGCACGACCTTGCATTTAATATTAATGGTAATCTTAAGGTCTGTTTTGACCAAAAAAAACCTTCCAGATGGTAATTCTGGCTGCGCTAGAGGATAACCATAAACGGAAATAATTTTCCTGATGATTTTTGTTCCAATTTTGGAAAAGTTTGGCACCAAAACATTGAAATTTTTGACAGAGGGCCTGTTTTCCCCTATTCCCCCTCTCTCCCAGACATAGCGGTATAATAAGGTAAAATGAATGAAATTAACTGTGAACGATATTTTTACTATGATTTTTATTTAGAATTTTAGAAATCTTCTGGTTTAAAAGAAAAAGTGTCCAGCAAGTTGGGGAGAGGGGGAGCACGTGCCCCCCCCCCCCGACGCTGCGCTTATGGCTACAGAACTGCTTAATAGTTTATTTAAAAGGGAATTAAACACGTGAAAAATTAATTTCAAAATGCAATAGCTTTTGAAGTGTTATTATATAATAAATTTGAAAAATTGAATTAACGTATTTAAATGATTGATGCATTACTAAAATGCGTTTTTCTTTTCTTAAAAATTACTTTTCATTAAAATAAAGCTAAGATTCAGTTAGAAGAAATTATAGTTCGTTTACAGACCTTTCAAAAAATGTTTTATAATCAAAATGGCATTTGCAAAGCAACGTTATTGAAAGCACCACTTCTTTTCCCTGACAAGTATTTTATTATAAACAAACTCTTTATACACAGTATTTTTCATTTGTTGCCGGGAATCTTTACAAAATTCTCCAAAACTAACCGTTTGCAATATTTAATTAAAAGCTTTAAATTGTAAACGCATCGTTTTAGACAGCTCTTATCTCAAACAGTAGTTAGAAAGTCAATAATGTTTTCTTATTTACTGGAAATACACATAATGCTTCGATGTTCTTTTGTTTATTTTAATGGAAAATAGCTGATCCATTTTTCATGGTAAAATTTTAAAAGCAAATCTAAAATTTCCGAACCTGAAATGCAGTATTTCCAGATTTTCTTTAAATTACAAGTAGCATTCCTTGGTCCTTGCAACTAGTATCGAAACGTACATTTTTAAAAATCTTTTCATCATAAACTTTTCAATTTTATTATAATTATTCAATTTCAAAGTAATAAATACAATTTGTAAATTTGAGACATAGCATATTTTCAAATTCCGGAAAAAAATGGCCAATAATATGATTGAGCACTGTTTCAAATTCATTGAGTTCTTTGTAGCTTTTTCAGTTTTATGAAATTAAAAGGCCTTGTATGAAAAATATGGACATGTCCTTGAAGAGTAACACTAATTTTTATAATTTTTAGTTTATCTTCGAGTGACCTATTTAGAATATGATTTTGTAATCATTAATTTTGCTGAATTAAAAGTGCTTAATTCAGTTGTGCTTAATTTTTTTGAAAAATATTTTTGTCGCGTGACTTTCTTTCTATTTTCAAGCAAGCAAATTATACTCGTACAGTGATTTAAAAAGTTTTTTTTTTCGATTTCTTTGGTTGTACCGTTGTACATAATAAGCGACCGTCTTGCACACTTGTATTTAGCCATCCATGGGTTTCACAGAGAGAAATTGCGATTCTTTTTTTTGTTTGGAGTGTTTTTGTGCATTTTTAAATTGTTATGAAATATTGACTGTTACTCAAAAAAAATTTTTCTTTGCAGAGCAATTCAAGCTCACACACATCCAATACTTCTTCTTCGTGATATAATGTATTCACATTCTAAACGTATGCATTACGTTTGGTTTAAATGAAAATTTTCATTAGTTTGCATAAGTTCAATACAATTTCAAGCAAGGATTTTGAAAAGAGCAAATTGAGTTTTGTTTAAGTGGTTTAAGAAAACAAATCATAGGCATATATCTTATTCTTGTTTTAAATAAGATTTTTATTCACTAACATATGTTTTTTTATTTATTTATGTATTTTTTATTGCGTACAGGAATTTAGGTTCTAAAACACATTTTGAAAATATTAGGTCCTTGACATACCATGTGTACATTTATAGATGTTAGTACAACTACTTTTTTTTTTTTTTGAGGAAACCCGTTAGAAAATTTTCGGGCTGGGAACAATGCAATTTCTTGGGTTGGGGCCGGCAAGAATTTTCTTTCCACACAAAAATTTTAGAGCCAGTCCGCCCCTGCTATCTGGGTGTCTATGTGTCTATATAAATCAGTTGATTTATAATGCAAATACAAATATGACAACCAGCAACAGGTTCTGGACCATAGGCATGGTGCACTTGCATCTGCCCCACAATCTTTTTGAAGAAATGAATAATAATTATAGTAATAGTGATCATTTTTTAGTAATATATATATATACAGGGTGTCCACTCCAATCGTGGACCAATAGCTAATTTCTAAACCGTTAGAGATAAGCATATAGTTTATTTAGGAAAAAATTTCCAAATTATGAAAGAAATTTTGGGTCTATTCAATATTTTTCAAAAAATCAAATTTTGAAAGAGTTACGAAATTTAAATTTTTATACAGCCCCCCAGTCCTATCAATCATATTTACTAAAACATTCTTGACACTGCAACGTTTAAAACTAAAAAAAAATCACTCTTCTACCACAAAAATTGACCGAGTTATGACGTTTTGAAAAATCAAGATTTTGAAGGATTTCGCATACGGTCCCTTAAGCCATCTCTCGATGAATGTTACAGTGTCAAGAATGTTTTACTAAATATGATTGATAGGACTGGGGGGCTGTATAAAAATTTAAATTTCGTAACTCTTTCAAAATTTGATTTTTTGAAAAACATTGAGTAGACCCAAAATTCCTTTCGTAATTTGGAGATTTTTTCCTAAATAAACTATATGCTTATCTCTAACGGTTTAGAAATTAGCTATTGGTCCACGATAGGAGTGGACACCCTGTATATTGTTTTTTTTTTTTTTTTTGCTCGTTTTTTAGTTTTCTTTTTTACTTCCTTTTACGTAGTAAAGGAAGTATTGTGATCTCAAAAATTTTTTTCCTCAAATTTGAGTCTAAAGTTTGATTTTGAATGTTCCCAAGGGGGTGTTTTACCCCTTTTTTGGAATAAATCAGTGTCAATTTCAATGCAGATGAATTGGGACGACCACTTGGCGATATATCGCTAAGTGTTTGATGCCAACTTGGCAGCATATCGCCAAGTTGGCGCCAAATTTAGCGAAAAAAATTATTTTTTGAATTTGGGATTAATTTGGCGATATTTTGCGAAAAACCCACTAAATGATGTTAAAATCGGCGATATTTAGAAAATGAATCATTGTAAAACATTTTTTTTTGTATTGTTTCGTGGCAAGCTAGGGGTGTAAATGTTCGAATTGCTATCTCGCTCACTCCTAGCACTATTTTAACACTGAGGCATCTATAAAGAAATTTACACGTAAAAGGAAGTAGTGCAGGACCCATTCCAGATTTTTTAATTTTATTTCTAGTGCACCCCTACCTATGATTCTGTCATCGCCCATGATATAGGCCCAGTCATTTTATAATCCCCAATGAAGATCAATGGCCCTCTTAAACAGGCCCCTGATTTTGGGGGGTCAATTGCCCCCCCCCCTGACTTTGAGAAATCAATGTATTTACATATAAGTGGATGTGGTTTTTTATGTTTTCCGATGAAATTGCATTGCGTTTGGACCCTCCCCCCCCTGGAAAAACTTGAAACGACGGCCCTGCTCTTAAAGCTATGTATTCCCTTGAGCATTACTACCCCTTCTGGTATGCTGTTCCAAAGGCTCACAACCCCATTAAAATAGTAATTTCTCCTGGTTAACCTGGGATTAAAATAGCTTAAAACAATGACCCCTTGTCCTGCTTTCCATTCAAAAATTTAAGCCATTAACATCATTCATTTTGATAAACAACTGAATCATGTCTAGATTCCGAGAGAGATTACAGTTGAGTCTCGAAAGTCCGAGGTTCCGGTTAACTCAAGGGGCTTTATTAACATTTTTTTTTTTCTGTTTTGGCTTAAAATATGATTTGAATTAAACTCTGCAGAATATTTCACTGTTGTACTTTTTTTAATACTACATACAGTGAAGTAATAAAAAAATATTGTGACTGTGAGGTCTGGGTCGACAACACTCGCCTAGTCTGAGAAAATATTCTTTGAATGCTAGAGACGCATTGAGATTTGCTTTGACGATAATAACTTGACACAAAAAAGACTTGAAATTAACGTTGTTTTCGTCCTTATGTGCCCCAAAAGCGTAAAGTTCCCATCGCTAAGAATTCTTCGGATAATCCGAGTTTTCAGTGATCCGAGCTAGCGTAAGCCCCGATTACCTCGGATTGTGCTGTAATTTCAACCTTTGGTTTCCTATGCAGCAAATTAAGGAACCAGTTATGGGTGGAAAAGTCTCAAGCATGCATTTATATTCAAATCTTAAAGCAACTCAATAATATTATTGATATTGTGTTTAATTCGCATTTTTACAAAGCTTTATTGTTAAAATCTTTGCTTAAAATTTAAAAGCAAATCATTATGTAGTATGTATGATCTTCCATTTCTGCTTATGTTCCAGAAATGATCCACTTGGAACAAAATGCTTTAGAATATAGTTATTTGCTTTTCAACTAAAATTTATTTTATTTATCAATTTATATTATGAACTGGTTGTTAACCAGCTTTATATATGTTGATAAACTTACTCTAAAAATCTGAATTATGTTTTTAATGCTATTTTTGTCAAAAAAAAAAACTTTTTGTATTTAACTATTTATTTCCATCATGCATAATTCTACCCATTTGTCTATATCCAATTTTTGTATTTATAGTGTTTGCCATCTATATTCCATTTAATTTTAATCATATCTAATTTTTGTTGAAATTTGTTTTTTATCATATTGTTAAAGTTTTAGTGCAGCAATTCTTGAAACATGCATTTGTATATTTTTAAAATATCTTTTTTACATTTAGTTATGCTTATGAATATTAAATTAAAGCTTACCTTTTTAAAGGCTTTTTAAAAACTTTTTTTTTCTTTGTTTATGAATATTTAGAATTTTAAAAAATTGATACAACTTTGGAGAAAAAAAAATCACTAGCTTTATTTAAAACTGAATGTATATCAAAATATCTGCTATTCTACACTAAATTCTTAGTGTGTTTTAAATTTATTTATTTGTTTATTTAGAACTTTTTTCCCTTACTTTTTAATTATTATTAATCAAATTCAAGTCATTCAAAACAAATAATAAAATTGATAGTGCATTCAACTAGATTTTAAAAGTAACTGATAAGACAAATGTTCATTTTCATTAAAATCTGAAATCCACCAATATTTTATACTGCATCACTCACTGATAGTTTTATTCTGAAAAGAAAAAAAAAAGTTATTTTTATTACTTTCAAGTCCCAAAACATGTGACTAGATTTCCATGTTGCACACATAAATATAAATAGAATAACAACTCACACAATTGACTTAAAGTTACTTGAAATTTCTGAATGAATTTTAAGATATTTGATTTGTGTTATAATAATATAAGTATTTAATTTTAATTGCTTTTTAATTTGCTTGATCTTAAGTAGATATGGCTTAGTGAACTTTGATTTTATGTAATAAAAACTTTTAAATTTATTTTCTAAAATCGACACAGCACTGGATGGCAAAATCTTCCCCTGTTGAGTGTTTATTTGTATCAATTGACTTTTTTTATAATCTTACAGAGTTTTTAATAAGAAGCATCTAATATTTATTCATCATCAAGTTGAGACTATGAAATTTTATGCAATACACCAACAACTTGGCTATTTCAATCCATGGACTGCAGTTTCGTGCTAATTATGCACTCATCAGCATGGAATACGAAAGTAGCCGAGTTGGAGGCAAAAAAACTGCACAAAACTGCAGTCCATGGATCGAAATATCTGTGTTGGGGGTGCATTACATGTTCCTGCCTTAGCCCTTGCTTAGGGGCGGTTACTCACTGCTTTATATGACATTTTATTTTCCTATTTGGAGCTCATTTCAGCGACATCTTCAAAATTTTACTAAACTCTCCTCTTTAGGTGTTTCTGATTGATCCGGGGAACTTCAGAAAGGTGGATGAAATTGTCACAAATGAAACTAAAGGTAAAGGTCAGTTAGAAGTGATAAGCTTAAAAGAAATGCAAGAAGGTGATGAAATGCTGGAATGATTCACCTGTCAAGAATCTGTACATTAGACATACTTAATAAATATTGTATATTTATATAAATATCATGTTGTGTTAAATATAACTAATCTGTTAAGTTTAGTGTTGTAATTGTACTGAAATTTAATCTTTCAAATTAAATTTTGCAACAGATTTTCAGCTTGTATATCCAATGCCTGCAAAATATTAAATGCCTATTGCTTTCTCACTTTTGAAATAAAGCAAAGATAAACTCAATGATCGTATTACCATTTATTGGGGTCGTTCGAAATTAATACGACCCCAATGTTAAAAAACGACCCCAATGTGTTCAATGATTAAAAAGAATCACCTGCTTTTATTTTCTTAGTTTTAATCTATAATATTGCTTAATTTATTCAGTTGTTTGCTATACATTTCAATGGGACTTATGATTTATGACATATTTTGGCTGAGATGTGAGATGGAAAATGAATATGCGCTAACATGGCTTTTTTTTCTAGCTTTATCGCAGAGCACAACCATGCTTGTGCAGCTACTTTTGAAAAAATAATACTATTATTGAGATTTAAGTTAATAAAAAATATTTAAAAAAAAAAATTGAACCGATTTATTGACCAGAACTTCAATCGGCAATTGTTCTAAAAAGTAAAAAATAATTTTATACATTGAACACCATCGATACTATTTTTAAACATAAGTTTGAAGTCGGCGCAAAAACACTACATTGAATTATATGAAACTACAATTCAACTACAAATATAAATTTTAATGGATCCAGGTTCTTTAATCACATTCGCAAACATTACATTGACAACCACATATTTATGACATGGTACAAATATCCTGTTCTTAATTTTAAATGGTTTCTCCGAAAAATGTTAGTAAAATATAGTTAAACGTTATTTAACTTAGCGTTTTTATGCCGACTTCAAAACTTATGTTTAAAAGTAGTATCAATGATGTTCAATGAATAAAATTATTTTTTACTTTTTAGAACAATTGCCAATTGAAGTTTGGAAATCGGCTCAATTTTTTTTTCAAAATTTTTTTTTTTTTTATTCTTTTTAGTGTAAATGTACTTTAGAAATAAGATGATGATTCCATTTCAAAACTTCACCTAATTTTCTCAAGTAAATGCTCAATAAAATAAATTATGTAAAAAAAAAAGAAAGAAACTATCAATGAGTCTAAAATTTTAAACAATTGCCACTAAAAATTAATCGTTACTCTGGTATTTGTGTACTAGTTTAATCAAAGCCATTTAAATATTTATGGTTTTTTAACTGATTTATATTTCAAAGCAATACAAATTTTTGGCGATAGAAATAACGTGGCCCGACATGTGTTATCAGCATTAAAAACTCCATAGAAATGAATTTCATTAATAATCCAGTGAAACCTTCATTCAAAATTGTCATTATTACGATAACTGATTATGATTTCTATTTCCCTCGATTTCTGTAAGATCCCATTATCAAACACGGACCATGAGACGATGGGACCAACTGGAAAGTAGACCCTTTCAAACAAAAAAATAATTTTTGAAACTGGTCCAGGCTTCTTCGAGTAATCTTGAACATACATTTTGAAAAAAAGTTTCTCCCTGGAATTGTATATTTTCCATCTTTGTTGAAGTTGATTAAAAAGAAAAAAGCACATGAGAGAAACAGAAAGTCATTTTTAAGATTTTAAAGATAATAAATAAAAAAGGGCGTTTTAATTATTTTAATCACCATACAAACCCTGAATTTGGCTTTCCCTGCACTACTTTTATTGTGAGCTTCTACTGATTAAAAGAGCGGGTCAAGCTAAAATTGGGAAAGTATCGGGATTTCCGATTTTTGGGGGATTTCCGAAGAAAAATTAAAATATTGCTTCGTAATATAAGTTGATCCCTCAAACTTGAGCATTATTTTCTTCACTTTCTAGCTCGACTAACAGGTTGATATATACGACGGTAATACTTTCAATAAAAGTATATACAGTCGAACCCACTTAATGGAATATCCCGCTTAATGTAATACATTTTCAATGTCCCGAACCGTAGTAAATCATTTCTGTGTTAAATTTCCCGGTTAAAGGAATATCATGTTAAGATGCAATCCCGGTTAAAAGAATAATTTTTAGCCACGCTGATGTCGATCTCCTTCCATTTCCAACCCTTTTTTCCGGATTTTTCCTCCAGTAAAGAGCAATAATGATTGTGAAGCTTATGGATGGCTTCCAAATAATGTTTTGTCACTTCGTTGAAAGGGTGCAGGGGCAAGAAAAGCGATTCCTGCAATTTGAAAGGAATGTTTCCCTAGTGTTGTATACTGTTTGTCGCCCCCACTGTGTATCGTTCCTTCTGCTTCAGAGAATGAACAATAAGTTTCGAATAAGCTTTACCTCTAGGGACCCAAAGGAGAGATAAGAGAATAAAGGAGTAATGGGCAAACCAACAGGTGTAAAGGACCGGGGAAGAAGACGAGGCTGTGACGAATCTCTTCCGAGAAGCACAACGATAAGTCTACTTTGATGTTTTGAAATCATTTTCTAATTTTGCTTCGGATGTGCATGTGCTTTTTATCTTCATAATGTCTTCTAAGCGAAAAGATCGTACTTTGAAAGAAAAAATGAGTTTTATTGAATATTCAAATGCTAATGTAAATGTACGCAGTTACAACTTGAAAAAAAGTTCGAGATATCGCAATCTCAAGTTTCGAAATTGTTGAAAAATAAAGAAAAAATTCTAAACGACTGGAAATTAAACGAAAACCTTAATCAAAAGAGAAAATACACAGGTAAAAAATCAGAAGTTGAAGATGCTGCTCTCCTTCGCTGGTTTGCTGAGAAACGGGCTTGTTACGTTCCTGGTCATTTAATAAGGTCATTTTTAATTGAATTTCTAAATTTTAATATGTTTAAAGTATTATTAATTAATATGTCTAAAGTTAATCGTTATATACTTGTTGATGAATATACTTGTGGTTAAGGCAAATTTAAATGCTTTCTTGGTTTAAATGCAAGTTGGAACGTCGTGTGGATGGAATCCCGGATAATGGAATATCCCGCTTATTAGAATAATTTTCCGTGACAAATTGGCTATTCCATTAAGCGGGCTCGACTGTAATTCTTAAAACTATCTTCAAAGTAATCTTTGGAAAAGAGTGTGCTGCGTGTTCGGAAAATGACGGTTGCGGTCTGCAGTGACATAACTAGTCGTTGGTTTCAGGGGAGGGGGGTTATTTTCAGAGTCGTCACGAAGTTAAAAAAACAGCGGCGGGAAAGGGGAACCCCTTTTTTTCCCACTTTGTGTGTATGTATATATATATGAAAGGATATTCCTAAAAAATATAGAATTTAATTCAGCATAGTTTTGTCTTAACTATTCGGACGATACCCTTTTCCAAGTGTAGCTCTTCATGTAAGAAGTATTACTTTTACACATTATCTTGAAGTGGTGTACAACTGTCAAAGTTGAAGGTTCAAGAAGGTATCTGGTTAGTGTTTGAGAGCTCTCGGAATGCATAATACTTATTGAGCTAGGAACCAATCAGTAGCTTTGGGCCGGGATTCAAGTGAAACACGGACGATCGCAACTCACCAATGCAATCGCAAATTCCCAAATTTGGATTCAAGTGAAACGTTACAATCGCTACGAGATGCTACTCTATCGTAATTCGACTTCCAGTAGCGATTGCAATTGCGATCGCCTCGAAGCGATTGCAATGGTGTTTCACTTGAATTCGGTCCCAAGTCAACTATAGCTCCCCTAGCGGCAAAACTAAGAAACTAATGAACAAAATCGGCAGACACGGGCAAGAAGGGGGCTTCTAAAATATTTCAACATCAATCTAACTGCATCAGAGCTTTAATATCTCCGAAACCTTAAAGATGCATAAAAGAATCTTTTCTATTAACAATGGCTGTGATTAACTTACCCTGAGTGATACCAGACCCTAAACAAGGAGTCAATCAACTATGCAGATCACCAACATGCAAATATCCTTACATATTAGTAGCCTAAAGCAGAATGCTTAGTGATGTTCTGCAACATAAAATCATTTGATCAAAATTGTTCTGCAAGTACTTTAAGCACTGTACTGTACACGTAGAAATATGATCATTTTAAAAAACCATGATCCTGAAATCAAAACGGTTTCATGTAGGGCTATGAAAGGAGTATTTGTTCAACACTCAGTCTTACTGCAGAACAAAGCCTGAAATTAAAAATGCAGCCACAGATTCTTGATAGAAGAAAAAATGTAAAACCCTTTACTATGTCTGCTCCTCCAAACATCAAAGAGGTCTGAATGCTTTGACATCGGATTAAAAGCAATATTTTCACTCAGAATAACAGGACATGGCTAATAATGAGACCAATTCTTGGAGGCAGGACGCTTAAGGGGCATGAAACAGGTGTAGTCAAACGTATGTTTCTGCAAATATCTTTTTACTAAACATGTAATTTTGTGCTAATTCTGCAGATTTTGTACAACTTGAAGTAAATTTAAAGTTACTGCAAATATCGCAAATAAATCGACTTTTTGATTTTCTGTTTAATAAGCATAATTTGCAGAAATTAATTTTTTTTTCTAGTTTGAAAAAATCTGTAGAAAAGAAATTGTTCTGAATTTCTGCGAAATTGTATCTTTTGTTAGAAAACAGCCTTTTCTGCAGAAGTTCTGCAAATTTTTGCAGAAAATTTTCAGAATTTTCCCTCGCATTTGATCAGAATTGTTCTGCAGTTCAGATATCTGTTCTGCGACGTACGTTTCAAATTTAGCAGTATTCTGCTTTGGGGTACAAACTTGAACATGCGGACTTCCGAAATTCGAAAAACCGGACAGCTTTTTAAAGAGTAACAACCTCCAAGAATTGTGCTGCTGTCTCAAGAAATATTACTGCAGAAAAATAGAAGGGGAGTCCGGGGGTTCGCCCCATGAAATTTTCATAAATTTTACCTCTAAAAAATCCATTCTAGACTATCTTGGTGATGTTAGAGGATATGATGTTCGATCGCTTCCTCAGTCAGTAAAACACGATTGCAGGCCATTTTCAATAATGTGAAAGAAAATGATAGGATCCAGGAATTCTTTCAAGTGATTTTTTCGAAATTTAAGTTCCAGAAACGCAATTTTAGACGAATTTCGATGATAACGGGGGCTTTGGAGGTCTACCCCTGGAAATTTTCGACATTTCTGTACCTCAGAACCAGACTAACGTAAGTCCATTTTCGTCATTTTTCGGTATAGAGGGGAAAAACGATTGTCGAATACATTGTTTTTCCCCTCTACTGAAAAATGACGAAAATGGACTTACGTTAGTCTGGTTCTGAGGTACAGATTTATTTCCTAAAAAAGACGATCCTTAATGGTTCTGGGAAGTGGTGATGGTGGCAATGAAGTCTGTGACACTATGATATTTACAGGAGAATCGTACTTTTTATTTCTAGGATTTTTTATATTTCTTCTCCTCATTTTTGTATTTTAGAGACCAACGTTTCGGGGGGAAGGGGGAGTTGTCCTCAACCCCCCCCCCCTTATTTACGCCTCTGGCGGACCGAAATTCGCTTTATTCTGAACTCAGGAAGTGTTCATCTCGTTGCTGCCCGATTTTGGGCCCATGATGAACTTGTATTTGAGCTTGGAGTAGGGGAGATTTTGGGGAAGATTATGGCGCAAGTTGTGCCATCAAAATTTTTTGATAAGATGGCGCGGTAACCGCGGATAATCGAACAAATCCTAAAAAAAGTAAAAAATATTTAAAAAAAAACGATTTTAGAGTAAATCAAACAAAAAAGAAGTTTCAAAAACTATTGAATATCCGCTTAGTGTACATGCACTTATAATGCATCAACACGTAATATAGTTTAGCCTTTAGTATTAATAATAGATCACGGGACGCGGGAGCATCCCGCCCCGCCAAGAAAACCAAATAC